>OX422216.1:463002657-463062657 GCA_949130495.1 Sambucus nigra | reverse complement strand
TAAGAGGAAATGAAGTTTGGAGGTTTGTTAATGGACGAAACAGGGGCCGGAGAAGAAGCTGTCTGTCATGATCGATCGATCGAGGGCCTAGGATCGATCGATCGATCATCAACCGTTCGAGGGCCAAGGGTCGATCGATCAACCCTTCAAGAATTTTGGCAATTTTGCATAGAGTTATTTATATGGGATAAATTCCCAAATTAAGGATTTGTAGCCTATTTAATTGAGGAAATAAATAGACTTAACTAAGGGAAATATTTTATCCAATTGGGGAAATTTATGGGGGTTAAGAAGGTGTTTTAAGTGTGTGACACAAAAACTATATTTTCGAGAAAAATAAATAATTTGAGGAATTAGAGAATTAGGGTTCCCAAAAATAGAGTGGGGACCTCTAAAATTATTATTTGGACAAGATGTAGTCCTTGGGTTTGTGGAAATGGAATCCACGACCTATTTAAAATTAAGGATGTTTGGTGACGAATATTTTTGGGATAATTTCGGTGGGCATTTAGGCCTACATAATTAAGCGTGTAGAAAATATAATTATAACGATTGTGGTTAAGTATATCCTGCGAGACTAATAGGATGAATTTGGGAGAATGTGTATTTGCTTAGTGTGAATTGGTATAGTTGGAGAAATTGTATAAATCCTTAAGTGTGAATAAGGTATAGATTATTTATCAAGTGAGGGAATACTTTTGAGTTTAGTATCGTGAGTGGTAGGATACTCGAATATTATTAATTGTGTGAACTTTTAGGATTATTGGTCATCGCTATGTGTGATTGGCAATTATGGCCACTTGTATTTGTTTGAGGAACTATGTGGAATATATATATATATATATATATATATATATATATATACAATGTTAGTAAAGTATATATATTATATGATACAGATATGTATATATAGCTATGTGTGGACGGAATATATTTATGCGAAGCATACCCCCTCTAATGCTATCATTGGGAAGTTGCGCGATGAGGGTGAGCCGCTGGCTTGAGGAGTAGGGTGTGGATAGTCCCCAGGTCATAGGGTCCATTGTTATATTGTGTGATTTTTTATTAGGGGTAAGACGTGGTGGGTATGTTTCGTCTCACTTTCGGGGAGGAACTATGACCCCTTCCCAGATGTTGTGATTTGCTTTTGACCACGAATTATGTGACATTTAGTCCTACCGGTGGTCCCCGGGATAGTATGTGAGTGATGCCAGGAAGATGATAGCATTGAGAGACCGCATCCTAGAGTTAAAGGTATTTGGGATGGTTATTGTACTTGTGTGTATAGTACATTACTTGTGTATGAGAACAAGATATTATATATCCATGAGAGTAAAGAGATAAATTGAATATGAAATGAATTCTCATTCCGGGAGATTGTACCCGGACTTAAAATGTGAAATGTATATGAAAGTGTGTATGACAAATAAAGATAAGTATGTTATGTATATTTATTTATATGAGTACATATTTATGTATTGAGTACTGAGGGTCTAATGGATCTCGACGATCGACCTTGCCAAGTAGTAGTGTATCGGGGGGGTTCCTTGTTTGGATTTCTCTCTGTGAGACACCCCATGCTCGAACATGGCCTAGTGTTGAGACTGGGGAGATGTTTAACCCTTAGTGATCTAGCTTTGGGTTCTTATTATATGGGTGTGTATATATATCTTTTGTGTACTGAGGGTCTAATGGATCTCGACGATCGACCTTGCCAAGTAGTAGTGTATCGGAGGGGTTCCTTGTTTGGATTTTGCTTTGTGAGACACCCCACGCATGAATATAGCATAGCGTTGAGACTAAGGAGAAGTTGATCCCTTAGTACTTGGCTTGCTTAGGATTTATAGAGTTTGGGGGTGACGGATTAGTTAGGCAGTGTAGCGTGACTAGGATGTTTAGAGGGATGCGCCAGGTGTGCAATATTAGAAGAGAGGTAAGGGGTATATCATGGAAGTGCAATACCTATTTAATATGAGATAAAACATATTTTTTTTTAAAAAGCATTTATGCACTTGCTAAATATTTTCATAACTCGGGCTCTGACCCGTTTCTATATTTTTCCTCTCCTGCTGTATGTTATATATATAGGTGTCCAGACACAGGGACGCCTGAATGGTGATCCTTTCGAGTCATACGTCTGTTTCAGCAGCTGTGGATGCATGAAGGTTTGATTTAGACGCTTCTATTCTTGCGATCTAGATATGAAGCATTGTAGTTACGTTCGCGCTGAAAGCCCAATTGTATTTAAACATTCTCTCACTGCCTTTCAGTGCGGCATTCGATTTGGTTGTATTATATTTTAACCGAGTGTTCGGTTATTTTATCTCTTTCCAGTTTCATTTATATAAACTGTGTGAATGTTTTAATTTTATAGTTGTTTAAAACGACTAGTTAAATAAAATTTTTACGCCAGCCTAATAGCTTATTAGTAATTAATTTGGTTTTCGATAGTGATGCTAAGAATGATCCATATGCGACTCCGATTTTAATTTGGTATAGGTGTGATCGCCCGGTATTTTATTAGGCGGGGTGTCACAGATTACGAGAGTGTCTTAAGTGTGCAACACTTGAAATTATATTTTCGAGGAAAATAAATTAAATTAAAGAATTAGAGGCTTGGTGTTCCTAAAATAGAGTAGGGGCTTCTAAATTATTATTTGGACATGATGTAGTCCTTGGGTTCATGGAAATGGAATCCACAACCTATTTAAATTAAGGGTGTTTGGTGACAAATATTTTTGGGATAATTTCAGTGGGCATTTTGGCCTATATAATTATGCGCGTAGAAAACCTATTTATATCGATTGTGGTTGAGTATATCCTGCAAGACTATTAGGATAAATTTGGGAAAATGTGTATTTACTTAGGGTGAATTGGTATAGTTGGAGAAATTATTCAAATCCTTAAGTGTGAATAGGGAACACGTTATTTATCAAGTGAGGGGATACTTTTGGGTTTAGTATCGTGAGTGTGCGAATACTGGAAAATTATTAATTATGAAAATCTTTGGGATTATTGGTCGTCGCTATGTGTGATTGGAAATTATTGCCATTTATATTTGTTTAAGGAACTATGTGGATTATATATATATATATATATATATATATATATATATATATTTATATATATATACTATGTGAGTAAAGTATATATGATATGGAAAATATAGCACCCTATCGCGGATGTTACACAGGCATGCACAGAAGCGTATATGCTGCAACCCTATTAAGCACAAGGTGCGGCCCTACTTAGCACAGGGTGCGACACCCATGGCTTCAGCCTCATACAGGATGCAACCTTATGTTATACAGGGTACGGCACCCACAGCTTTAGCCTCATGCCGAATGCGGCCTTATGGTATGCAGGGTGCGGCACCACGGCTTCAGCCTCATATACAGGATGCAGCCTTATGCTATGGAGGGTGCAGCTTTATACTACACAGGGTGCGGCACCCACAACTATAGCCTAATTAATAGGGTGCAAACTTCTCGTTCACAGCTCCAGTGCAGGGTGCGGCACATACCACTTGGCCTTATATACAGGTCGTAGCCTTATACTACAGGGTGAGGCACCCACATCTTTAGCCTCATGCCGGATGTGGCCTTATGCTTTGCAGGGTGCGGAACCCACGACTTCAGCCTCATATACAGGATGCAGCCTTATGCTATGCAGGGTGCAGCCTTATACTACACAGGGTGAGGCACCCATAACTCTAGCCTCACTAATAGGGTGCGGTCTTCTCCTTCAGAGAACTAGTACAGGGTGCGGCACATACCACTTGGCCTTATATGCAGGCCGTAGGCTTATACTACGGGGTGCGGTACCCACAGATTTAGCCTCATACCGGATGCGGCCTTATGCTACGTAGGTTTCGACACCCGCGGCTTCAGCCTCATACAAGATGCAGCGTTATGCTTATAGTACACAGGGCGCGGCACCCACAACTTTAGCCTCATGTCGGACGCAACATTCTGCTACGCTGGATGTAGCCTTAAACTATGCAGGATGCGACACTTAATATGCCTGCTTTACAGGCTGCATCCTCCTCATTGACAGCAACTCCAGACTTGACATATGTCAGGTTCTTAGGGCACGTGACATAACTCACATACCACCTATAAATAAAGGTCCACACCTCGAGATAAACAGATTCCCCTCCCTCGGAACAGTTTCTATAACACTTAGCAAAGCCTTATCATACTCTCTCTAAAAACAACCTCAACATATAGCTTGGGGGTTACTCATCTACATCGTGGCCAGATCTCCGGCACGCCTGGAACCGCAACAGCCATGTATTATCTTTTATTCTTACACTTGTACGCCTCATACGGCTTGATAATACTGTACAATGTAACACATCTAATGAGAGTTGTGCAACAAAGTGGACGTAGGCCTATTATAGAGGTTGAACCACTATATTCCTTGTCTTCTCTCTATTTACTCGCTTTATTTACTTATTACACACTTTACTCATGATTTACTAACACGAGAATGACAAGTGGACAATTTCTCGTTTCAACAATCTGGCGTCGTCTATGGGAACCGAGATATTTCAATCTTTTTTCTCTGTGTTTTGAGTTCTTAAACACCTTATTCGATCCCTGAGGATCCTACGGATCGTCATCTCACGGATAGATCTTGGTTATTGAGCTCTACTTTATATTTACATCCTTTAATGGGTATTTTGTCTATTCAGATCTATTTAGGTCTCTCTTTTATAACCTTGGATCAATCTTAAATGCCCCTGTGATATCATTTCATCTAGATAGTGCTGAAAAGCATGATGGGCTTTACCCCTGAAAAGATGAATGGTTAGGGAAGAATTATGTTTACGCCCTTTTTGTTGTTCTTTGCCTATGATCTTGGGGTTATCACTATAATTGTGCCATTTTGTGCACCGTGAGGTTATTTTCTCATTGATAGACCATTATAGGTACGCTCTCCACGAGTTTTAAGAGAAAAACTCAGTTTTGGGGTTTTAATTTTGGGATTTTCCCTCTGTCTAGGTAGGGATGTAGCGTGGTAGTTCAACTACCTTACATGCCGCGGCCTCTACTGGGGCAGGTGCGTTACAGAAGCTTCAAAACAACCAGGAATGGACTCGGGTGGTCTCCTGCTCAACCTTGGTAAATATCATTCAAATGCCATGGCAGTGCACTTATGTTCCTTACTGGTCGCGGCCTCATCAGTAATATTATTCCAAGGCCACGGAAGTGCACTTATGTGCCTTACTGGATGCGACCTCATCAGTAATATCATTCAAAGTCCACGGCAGTACACCTATGTACTTCACTAGCCGCGGCCTCGACAGTAGTATCATGCAGCAATGCAAGCGCTGCATCCCAACTTTATATTTGGTTTATCCTATATTTTGTGATTAATCACTTCTACTAGTCTTGTCTCAGATTATATATTTTTTACAGATTAACAAAACAGAAATGGAAGCGAACTCTAACCAAAATGTAGAAATAAAGAATGAGATTGCTCAACTATATGACCACATCAACCATCTCTATGACCAACAGGCCTCACTACGGGCCCAAATCAGTTTCCTAGTGCAAAGGGTCCTCATGATAGACTATGCAGCCTTTACCTCTCTGCCAAAGGCCATGGCATCAGAAACCGGAGAAATATCTCAGTTAAAAGTGGTGGCCGCGGAAGGCAAGGCCGCTGCCAGGGCCCTAAAGAGGATGAGGAAACAGGAGGAAAGGATCTATGTAAGAACTACACACCGATGAACTCCATCTGGGAGGATATCCTTAGAAGCATTGAGGAAAAATGGCTTAGGTGGCCAGAGATTCTCACGACTTCACCTCATAAGAGGAACCAAACCAAGTGGTGCAAATTCCACAAAGATCACGGTGATGATACCGAACAATTTTTTGCACTGAAGGATGAAATTGAGAGGTTGGTTAGGCAAGGGATGCTACAGCGATTCCTGAAGAATGCATAAAGGATGCAACCAAACCTAACAGAGGTTGCATATCTGTTTATGTTTTATGAAGCTTATTATAGCCCTAATCTTCAAGACTTTATGTTTTATTAACAAAGTCATTTGTTAGAGCATGCATATATAAATATATAAATTAACAAAATTTTCCATATCTGATTCCTCTATTATTTTCATAATTTGTTATCTCACCTTTTGTCTTAAACGGATTCCAAGGAAAGAATAACAAATTAGCTCAGAAGATTATTATTATTTTGGGATGCACCTATGAAGGGGTTGTTATCTTAATTACCTCACAAGTTCCCCCCCCACGATGTGCAACTATATCTTATCATATGAGCATCATATTCACAAAAGCATATGAGGATTCAAGGAGATTTTATTAGCCACAAGGGCTTATAATGCCCGTTCTTAGCCTTCGGGAAACTTGATTAGCCATGGGTTCTTATAATGCCCGTTCTTAGCTTTCGGGAAGCGTCATTAGCCATGAGGGCTTATAATGCCCGTTCTTAGCTTTTAGGATGCGTCATCAAGCTGGGAGGTTTATAATATACATCCAAGGATGGCTTTATATATATTAGCAGCTGTGGGTGGCTCAATAACATAACCCAACCTGGGGTGGCTTGATAGTATCCCATATATCAGCTGTGGGTGGCTTAATAACATAACCAGCCTGGGGAGGCTTGATGGTATCTCGTATATTAGTTGTGGGTGGCTTAATAACATAACCTATCCTAGGGAGGCTTGATAGTATTCCGTATATTAGTTTTGGGTGGATTAATAACATAACCAAGCATGGGGAGACTTGATAGTATCCCGTATATTAGCTGTGGGTGGCTTAATAACATAACCCATCCCGGGAAGGTTTGAAAATATCCTGTATGTCCACAGAGGTCCATTGTTCAGACGCAAGGACCAGAAAAGTTTCGTAGACACCGCAGACTTATCAGTATGGCTATAGACGCTAAGTTAATTCATTAAGAAGATATTATAGAGCAATATAAACAAAATTATTAATATGCCATAGTCGGATGGCAACCTGCCGCAACTATTCAAGAAACCAGATTAAAGCAACCAAGAGTAGTTGTGACTTGCCGTATGGAATATGGTGGTCGCCTGGACTCGAACAGGTCGTGACACCTTTCTTAAGCACTTGGTCGTCGCCTGGGACCAAACAAGGTGCGGCAAATTCTTTAGTACTTAGCCTCCGCCTAGGATCAAATAGGTCGTGGCACATTATTTAGTACATAGCCCCTGCCTGGGCTCAAACAGGCCGCAGCACTTACATAAATACTTGGTTATCGACTGGGCTCAAACACCTCGTGTCACTTTCTTCAGTACTTAGCCGCCTCCTGGGTTCATACAGGTCGTGACACATTCTTCAATACTTAGCCACTGCCTGGGATGAAATAGGCCGCGGCACATTATTTAGTACTTAGTCGTCGCCTGGGCTTGAATAGGTCGCGACACCTTCTTAAGTACTTGGTCTCCGCCTCGGCTCAAACAGGCCGCGGCACTCTCTTTAGTACTTTACCATCGTCTGGTACCAAACAGTCTGCGAAACCTTCTTTAGTACTTTGCCGCTGCCTGGGCTCAAACAGGATGTGTCACCCTACTAATCCTTGGTCAACGCTTGTTATCAAACAGGCCACAATACGGCTAGATCCCATTTATGTAAGAGGGCACTGAAATATTAGACTTCTCCTCGCAGTCTTCATGGCAATCACATAATTCATCCGCAGCCCCAAAATCGCTACCTCTTGGCACTGCGACTTGGGGGCTTATTGATATGGAAAATATAGTACCACGCCGTGGACGTTACTCAGGCATGCACAGAAGCTTATAGGCCGAGGCCCTATTCAGCACAGGGTGCGGCCCTACTCAGTAAAGGGTACGACACCCATGAATTCAGCCTTATACAGGATGCAGCCTTATGTAATACAGGATGCGGCACCCACATATTTAGCCTCATGCCAGATGCAGCCTTATGGTATGCAGGGTGCGGCACCCATGGCTTCAACCTCATAAACAGTATGTAGCCTTATGCTATGTTGGGTGCAGCCTTATACTACACAGGGTGAGGCACCCACAACTCTAGCCTCACTAATAGGGTGCAGCCTTATCGTTCACAGCTCCAGTACAGGGTGAGGCACAAACCACTTGGCCTTATATACAGGCCACAGCCTTATACTACAGGGTGTAGCACCCACAACTTTAGCGTCATACCGGATACGGCCTTATGCTATGCAGGGTAAAGCACCCATGACTTCAGGATGCAGCCTTATGCTATGCAGGGTGCAACCTTATACTACACAGGGTGAGGCACCCACAACTCTAGCCTCACTAATAGGGTGTAGCCTTCTCATTCACAGCTCCAGTAGAGTGTGCGGCACATACAACTTGGCCTTATGCACAGGCTGCAGCCTTATACTACAGGGTGCGTCACCCACATCTTTAGCCTCATGCCTGATGTGGCCTTATGCTATGCAGTGTGCGGCACCCACGACTTCAGCCTCATATAAGATGCAGCCTTATGCTATGCAGGGTGCAACCTTATACTACACAGGGTGCGGCACCCACAGCTTTAGCCTCATGCCGGACGCAGCCTTCTGCTACGCTGGATGCAGCCTTATACAATGCAGGATGCAGCACTTAATATGCCTGCCTTATAGGCTGCATCCCCCTCATTGACAGCTACTCCACACTTCATATATGTCAAGTGATCATGGCACGTGACACAACTCATATACCTCGTATAAATAAAGGTCCACACCTCGAGATAAACAGATTCCCCTCCCTTGGAGAAGTTTCTATAAAACTTAGCAAAGTCTTGCCATACTCTGTCTAAATACAACCTCAACATATAGCTTAGGGGTTACTTATCTACATCGTGGCCAGATCTCCGGCAAGGCTGGAACCGCAACAACCATGTATTCTCTTTTATTCTTACACTTGTACGCCTCATATGGCTTGATAATACTCTACAATGTAACATCTAATGAGAGTAGTGCAACAAAGTGGACATAGGCCTATTTTAGGGACTGAACCACACTATACCTTGTCTTCTCTCTATTTACTCGGTTTATTTACTTATTACACACTTTACTCATGATTTGTTGACACGAGAATGACAAGTGGATGATTTATTGTATCAACAATACATATTATATGATACGGATATGTATATATATATATATATATATATATATATGTGTGTGTGTGTGTGTGTGTGTGTGTGTGAAGAATACCCCCTCTAATGCTATCATGGGAAGTTGTGCGACGAGGGTGAGCCCCTGGCTTGAGGAGCAGGGTGTGAATAGTCTCCATGTCATAGCGTTCATTATTATATTGTGTGATTTTTATTAGGGGTGAGACATGGTGGGTATGTTTCTTCTCACTTTTGAAAGGAACTATGACCGTTTCCCAGACGTTGTGATTTGGTTTTGACCACGAAGTAGGTGACATTTAGTCCTACCGGTGGTTCCCAGGATGGTATGGGAGTGATGCCCTAGAAGATGATAGCATTGAGAGACCGCATCCTTGAGTTATAGCTCATTGGGATGGTTATTGTACTTGTCTGTATAGTACATTACTTATGTATGAGAACAAGATATTATATCTCTACGAGAGTAAAGAGATAAATTGAATATGAAATGAATTATCATTCCGGGAGATTGTATCTGGACTTAAAATGTGAAATGTATATGAAAGTGAGTATGAAAAATAAAGATGAGTATGTTATGTATATTTATTTATATGAGTACATATTTATGTATTGAGTACTAAGGGTCTAATGGATCTCGATGATTGACCTTAACAAGTAGTAGTGTATCGGGGGGTTCCTTGATTAGATTTCTCTTTGCAAGACACCCCACGCACGAACATGGCCTAGTGTTGAGACTGGAAAGAAGTTTAACCCTTAGTGCTCTAGATTTGGGTTCTTATAATATGGGTGTATATATACATATCTTTCATGTACTGAGGATCTAATGGATCTCGACGATCGACCTTGCCAAGTAGTAGTGTGTCGGGAGGGTTCCTTGTTTGGATTTTGCTTTGCGAGACACCCCACGCACGAATATGGCATAGCGTTGAGACTAGGGAGAAGTTGAGCCCTTAGTACTTGGGTTGTTTAGGATTTCTAGAGTTGGGGGTGACATATTAGTTAGGCAGCGTAGCTGGACTAGGATGTTTAGAGGGATGCGCTAGGTGTGAACTATTAGAAGAGATGTAAGTGGTATCTCATGGGAGTGGAATCCGAGTTAAAATATGAGATAAAACATATTTTAAAAAATAAAGCATTTATGAACTTGCTAAATATTTTCACAACTCGGGCTCTGACCCGTTTCTATATTTTCCCTCTCTTGTTATATATATTATATATATATAGGTGTCCAAACATAGGGACACCTGGATGATGATCATTTCGAGACAGACGTCTGCTGCTGCAGCTATGGATTCATGGAGGTTTGATTTAGACGCTTATATTCTTGAGATCTAGATAGGTAGCATTGTTGTTTCTTTCGAGCCGAAAGCCCAACTGCACCTAGTTATTCTTTTACCGCCTTTTAGTGCAGGATTCGATTTGGTTGTACCATATTTGAACCGAGTGTTCGTTTATTTTATCTCTTTCTAGTTTCATTTATATAAACTGTGCGAATGTTTAAATTGTATAGTTGTTTAAAAAGATTAGTTAAATTAAATTTTGACGCCAGCCTAATAGGTTATTAGTAATAAAATTGGTTTTCGACAGTGATGTTAAGAATGATCCATATGGGACTCCGATTTTAATTTGGTACAGGAAGGCGGTAGGAAGTGGGGCTTAGTTGGAGCTATGAGTTGAAGTTGGAGACTAGGACCGCAGTAGAGGTCACTCTCCTTGTGGCATTTGTTAAGAATCGTTGCAACGACTACTAAAGAATAGTAGTTATGAGTATCTAAGTACCTCTATGGTAGAGAGTGGAACTAAAGTGGAAATACCCAGATGTGAAAATTTGAGGAAAATTTTTCACTCGTAGGAGCGATATTGAAATGGTGTGTGAGGTGATCACCATATTTGGGGGAGCAGGATGTTTTGCCCCTAAAGGTATCTTACGGATAGTTTTAACCGTGAGTCCCCATGAATTAGAAGGAATGAGAAGAACGCAGTTTTTAATTATTCACGTAAGGCTCGGTCAGAGGCCGACAATGAATAAAGAGGGTTATGGATAATCTAACTTTGTACTTACACGAGGTAAGTACAATGAAGAGAGAGCCCTTCTGAGGAATGATAGGCTCACTATAAAAGTGTTGCTAACACTTATGGAGAATGTGTATGTTCGAGGACCCCATTGGTGGACATCCACTCGGGGAATTCGTTGAAACAGGGCTGTTGAGGCCAGTAGTGGAGTTTCCTTTTTATGAAGAAGTTAGGGGGGAACTAGTAAAGTGATTGGAGGGATCGCGACTATGGAGTCTAAGATACTGATAACCTTGAAAGGGGAAGGGTGACCCGAGATGGGGCATTGATTAAAATAATTTTGGTATAGTTACGGCAAGTGTATTAAGTTCAAGAACCTTTTGGAGTCACTAGGGTGATAGGCAAAGTCGTTGTTATGAGTTTCACCTCAGTTGAAGGAGGTATGTTCTGTGTGACGAGATTGAGTTACAGTGTTTTATTATCCCTAAATTCGTGTGTGATACGAGTTTACTAATAGTATCGATAACGTTATGTAGTATATGTTTATGAGTTTTTTCGCGATAGCGGAAATTTATTTTTGTTCATTCGCTGAGAAGAGCAGGTTTTAGTATTTTTATTTTATATCAGACTGGTATTACTCATTTTGTGTGTGTTATACGAGTATGGTGTTATTTTGAGTAGAATATGATATTCGTTGTTCGAAGCGATAGCAGGCTAATGATGGTAAGACTATCGTGTCCGCGGTTCCAGGGTGGAATGAGTGGAACGGGTGGTTATTGCGATATATCACCTGGATACAGGCTGAGTTCACCTTTATTATATGTTTGGATGGAACTTCGGTGAGCAGATGTTTCATTATCATGATTCGAGTGTGTGGCAACCTTGTAGGTGTGATTTAAGGTTTGCAGGGTTAATTGTTGAGTTGTGAATTTAAGCTCATTATTGATTTTACAAGGACCGAAGTGCGAGGGCTTGGTGGTATGGCTCCTGGGCAGAGATGGGAGTTCAGACCGCATTTTGTTGAGAGGGGGGATAAGGTTATCCGATTTCATATTTGAAGTTAACAAACCTCCACAACCGACAAAGTTAAGTAGTAGTGTATTGAAGGGTTTCCTTGTTTGGATTTCACTTACGAGACGCTCCAGGCATGAACCTTAACAACGTCGAGAGTGGAGAGATGTTATAGGATGTTAGGATGTTGGTTTTATCGATAAGTCATATAGTATGGAGGAAACACTATAGACTGTGAGCCGCATGATGAGGGTATGATTATGGAAATATAAGTGTTATGGGGAAGCACTAAAATGGTTCTCTCACCTCAAGTAGGTGGGTAAATTAGGAGTTAGAGAAATTGATTTGACGCTTATAGCCAGGCCTTAATAAAAAGGCAATTTTTTTAAGAAGTATGCTTTGGGTATGATGTTTGTAACGCTTTTGCAGAGAGTTGGCGCATCGATTAGTTAGAATTTCCTTTTCGCTTAGGTGTAAGGATAGAATAGTAGAAAAGCGTTAATAGGTTAGCGAGGTAAGAGTTAGGACGTCTCGCTGGTGTGCCTTAGGCCATTATATCTCGATTACCGACGATGCGAGGGAGTAGTGTAACGGGAGGTTCCTTGTTTGAATTTCACTTTGTGAGACATCCCACGCATGAAACTGAGCAAATATCGGGAGTTGAGAAAGGTCTTAGGCACCAAGGACACAATTTAGGATAGTATTATTTCCCATAGGTAGGAACACTTCGATCTTAGAATTTCAGCCAGTGAACCAATGGTGTTAGTGGTGCCAATATAGAAAGATTGGTTGGTTAACCTTGAGAAGAATGGGATTTTTTGGGTTGGAAAGACCCGTGTATGAGTAATACGTTGAGGAAATAGGGCCTATTGTTTAGAGAATGTGTATGCGTCGAATATTGGTGTTAGTTGTGCAAAAGGTGTATGGGCACCTTAGTAAGTTGGTTTCATATACCGCCTGAGATAGAAGTAACATAGTACATAGAGTTGAAGTTTATGTCGGGATAGCAGTATAAGTATAGTATAACCCTTGATAGAGGTGAGTGTTGATGTGTATACCGTTAAGAGCTATTAGGTACAACCGTTCCACTTTGAGGCATTAGGATGTGAAGTGATTCACGATCCTAGGTTAGTGTTAGTAGTATCGGTTATATCTGAATTTTGAGGATGAAATTTCGTTAGAAGGGGGAGTATATAATACCCTGTACTTTTATGGGAAATCAAATTCAATAATTAAGAGTAATTTGGGAAATTCAAGAAATATCATGAATAGTAATTTTTGGAGTTTTCAAGGATTAAATGATTTTCGATGGGTGTTATATTTACTTTTGAGGTTAAGTAAATAAGTTGAATTATTTTAATTATATGTCGCAGCTGAGTAAAGCGATAAAGGATAACATTTTAACGAGAATACCGCATTAAGTTGTGTGGGGTTAAATTAGCGAGTTGTTATCAAGTGCCTCGGATGGAGATTATGATTGTGTGATGAGTCTCAGAACGGACGAGATAGTCAGAATTGAGTATCCGGGTGTCCAAATTGAGTTTTGGGAATTTTTGGATTAATAGAGACTCGCAATTGAGTAAACGAGTCATTTTCGGGTTTGAAGGGGATAAACCATCATTCTTGGCCTATAAGACACAAGAGAAGAAGAGAAAGAAAGAGAAAGACAGAAAAGAAGAAAGGAAGAAAGTAGAATGGAGAAAGAGGAGAGAAAAAGGGATTTTCAGGCCAAACTCCACCGGATTCGACTCGGGGTCATCGGATTTCATCCCCCAGGCAAGTGTTTACTTGCTTTATTTAATTTTGAGCATAAATCTCATATCATAGTTGGTAATAACAAACCCTACAGATTTTGGGTTGGATTTTTCGTGTATCAAATGGGTTTTTCTCAAAATTTTAATGGTTAAAAACAGAAAAATGTCAAATTGGAGAAACTTAGAAATTAATCGAATTCAATTGTTGATTTTTGGATTTAGAGTGTTTAGTACCTATTTCCTTTGTGGATATTTAGTTGGATGTAGTTAGATGTTGGTGGGTTAAGAGGAAATGAAGTTTGGAGGTTTGTTAAAGGCCGAAAAAGAGGCCGGAGATGAAGCTGTCCGTTATGATCGATCGATCGAGGGCCAAGGGTCGATCGATCGACCCTATTAGGAATTTTGGAAATTTTTCCTAGAGTTATTTATATGGGATAAATTCCCAATCTAAGGATTTCTAGCCTATTTAATTGAGGAAAAAAATAGACTTAACTAAGGGAAAAATATTTATCCAATTAGGAAAATTTATGGGGGTTAAGAGAGTGTTTTAAGTGTGTGACACCAAAACTATATTTTCAAGGAAAATAAATAATTTGAGTAATTATAGAATTGGGGTTCCCAAAAATAGAGTGGGGACCTCTAAAATTATTATTTGGACATGATGTCGTCCTTGGGTTGATGGAAATGGAATCCACTACCTATTTAAAATTAAGGGTGTTGGGTGACGAATATTTTTGGGATAATTTTGGTGGGCATTTAGGCTTACATAATTATGCGCGTAGAAAACATAATTATAACGATTGTGGTTGAGTATATCCTGTGAGACTAATATGATGAATTTAGGAGAATGCATATTTACATAGTGTGAATTGGTATAGTTGGAGAAATTGTATAAATCCTTAAGTGTGAATAAGGTCTAGATTATTTATCAAGTGTTTGAGTTTAGTATCGTGAGTGTTCGAATACTTGAATATTATTAATTGTGAGAACTTTTGGGATTATTGGCCATCGCTATGTGTGATTGGCAATTATGGCCATTTATATTTGTTTGAGGAACTATGTGGAATATATATATATATATATATATATATATATCTCTGTGTGTGTGTGTGTGTGTGTGTGTGTGTGTGTGTCAAGCATACCCCCTCTAATGCTGTCATTGGGAAGTTGCGCGATGAGGATGAGCCTCTGGCTTGAGGAGAAAGGTGTGGATAGTCCCCTGGTCATAGCGTCCATTGTTATATTGTGTGATTTTTTATTAGGGGTGAGACGTGGTGGGTATGTTTCGTCTCACTTTCGGGGAGGAACTATGACTGCTTCCAAGACGTTGTGATTTGGTTTTGATCACGAAGTAGGTGACATTTAGTACTGCCGGTGGTCCCCAGGATGGTATGTGAGTGGCTCCCTAGAAGATGATAGCATTGAGAGACCGCATCCTCAAGTTATAGCTCGTTGGGATGGTTATTGTACTTGTGTGTATAGTACATTACTTGTGTATGAGAACAAGATATTATATCTCTATGAGAGTAAAGAGATAAATTGAATATGAAATGAATTCTCATTCCGGGAGATTGTATCCGGACTTAAAATGTGAAATGTATATGAAAGTGTGTATGAAAAATAAAGATGAGTATGTTATGTATATTTATTTATATGAGTACATATTTATGTATTGAGTACTGAGGGTCTAATGGATATCGACGATCGACCTTGCCAAGTAGTAGTGTATCGAGGGGGTTCCTTATTTGGATTTCGCTTTGCAAGACACCCCACGTACGAACATGACCTAGTGTTGAGACTGGGGATAAGTTTAACCCTTAGTGCTCTAGCTTGGGACTCTTATTATATGGGTGTATATATATATCTTTCATGTACTGAGGGTCTAATGGATCTTGACGATCGACCTTGCGAAGAAGTAGTGTATCGGGGGGGATTCCTTGTTTGGATTTCGCATGGCGAGACACCCCACGCACGAATATGGCATAGCGTTGAGACTAGGAAGAAGTTGAGCCCTTAGTACTTGGGTTGCTTAGGATTTCTAGAGTTTGGGGGTGTCACTGATTATATGTGATAATCATGTTGATTTTGCGTTAAATAAATAATATGACGTTTTGTATTACTAAAGAACAAATAACATGTATAATTGGATATTCATGTGCTAAATTTATAAATCTACATAAAACTGTTAATTACGTGTTCTTTTCATTATGTTTACATGTCGTATAAGAGCTCAGGTTTATGATCCCATGATTGGCCATTAAGAGTTTTTTTCGTACCAAAGAATCCGGGTAATAATAATAATAATAATAATAATAATAATAATAATAATAATAATAATAATAATAATAATAATAATAATAATAATAATAATAATAATAATAATAATAATAAAAAATTATTTTAGCGACAGATTTTGTATTTTTCTTCAGAATGCTACAAATTTCGCATGGTCACTTGGAAACGTCGAAATAAACAAAACTCATTGAAAGCATTGGGCACCACCCTATCTCGGCGATTTGACATCATTTAGACCCCTAAATACGCATTTTTGCCATTTTTGATAATAATATCAACGCTAATAACTCTCACTTAAAAATAAATTTTACGATTCCGCGAATTGGAGAGTGATCCTGAAAGATTTTTTATGTTATTGCATTAATCACTCAAAATTTTCTATTTTAGAAAAATAAATTATTTCTGATATTTTATGGTATAAATCAATACATATAGTTTTTATCATTAAATGATTATTCTATTATTCATGTTATGTATTATTAAATATAAAGTTTTTAATAATTGACTTGTGATTAAGGGGTTTGAAATTACATTTTTGGTAAATTAGATTATTGTGTATAATCTATATTTGGTTGTCAAAAGGTACTAATATAACTATGAATTAATGCTTGGATACTAATATTTATATGATGTTATATTAAGAAGACATCAAAGTGTCTTAACCTATTGTTATAGATATTCGATTATTGTGTCAACATCTATATTTGAACCTTTGATTATCCATTAAGTTTTGCACATAATATTTGTTTTGGGGTATTAATTTTTATACACATTACGTAATATGTGTGTGCATATATGTTTCATGAAATTTGGCACACTCTATGAATTAAAAATTTAAGCGCAATTAATGATAAATCAATTTAGGATATCTGTGAATGCAACCAACTGAATTAATTGGTAAATCTAAATAATCACATGAAAGAAGATTTCATAAAATGAGATTTTGGGTACCAAAATTTTTATGACAAAATTAAAATTGAATTTGGTTCCCTTATTGTGATTATTTTGTGGCAAATTAATTATGTCTTTAAAGCCGCATATTATATGAAACTATTAATTTGAAATTTTTGAGACGTTTTCGGTAACAATTTTCTTATTCCTTTAATAAGAAATAATTGAGATTAAAATTTTCGACACACTCGAAATTTAATGAAATTTTTATGTCGATCCGAAACGATCTAACTATCCAAACTCATCATTTTTGTTAATAAGCGTTGTTTTGACTATTTGAGCATGTTTAGGTTCTCAAAACCTTAAATTTATCATATTTATTAATAAACTTGACGACTACAACTTTCTATGTTTTTGAAAATTCCACTTGTCGGGGATTATTTTAAGAGTTTGCATAACACTTTTGTTATTATTACTCAAAACTTTTCATTATTGAAAATTTGGATTTCTCCATTTTTATGTTTTAATAAATACATTAGTTGTCTTACCTTATTTGGTTGCATAATGTTTTCGATTTACACCAAATATTGTTATGACAATTATAATAATATTTAAGGTTTTAATATTAATATTTATATTAGATTAGATTAGGCGTCCATTGAAGCGCCCTAATCTATAATTATAAATATTAAATTACTATTTACAAATTTGGCTGACAATGATGTTGCAACCTATTCATTGTAATATTGCCCAAAGGAATAATTTCGATTATCAAATGTACATTAATGAGTAAATTTTTTTTCGTATCAACTTAACCTCTAAGGATTTAAATTTTTCCTTAAGACTAATACTTACATAAAGTTCAATTCGGTGCTCAAAATGGTAAATATTAGATTAATGAGTACATGATTATTATCTCCAATATGAGTAGTGAAATATTAAAAGCATGCCTTAAGGTTTTCTTCTCAGCATTTATATCACGGTTAGATTACAATTCCACCCAAGTGGTCTAGTCTAATAAACTGTAAATGTTGAATTTATGGTATCATTCAAAACTATGTTTTGGCACACCTTAAGGTTTTCATCTCACTATTTATATCACGATTAGGTTACGATTCCACCAAAGTGGTCTAATCTTTTAAAGTGTAAATGCTGAATTTTGTGATAACATTCAAATATTATGTCGTGGTCGCGCTAAAGAGTCTAGATATGGTTTTGAGAGTTAGGATTATTAATGATTTTTTTATGATTAAGCCATTGTGATTTGGTTCCTCCAAAGAGCCCGGTTGCAATGGTGAAGTTAATATTAAGGGGCAATATGATTGTTTATTAAGGTTGGCTCCAAAGAGTCCATAACCTTCCTTAATTTATAAGTACATTGTCCATTTATGCCTTTTGAAAACATTAATGCTTGCTGAAATTATTATACAATCCATAAAATAATGTAATATTCATAAAATAAATAGTTTGTAGTCACCAAAGTGAACCAACTAGAATGCCCGTGAATATTAAATTTAGAGATAAAAGTGGTAGTAATAACTCATCACATGTAAAGACATTAATGGGGAACATTTGCTTTATTTCGTCAAGCAAGATAATTTTCCAAAGAAAATTTATTTTGAGTAATTGAAATAAACATAAAGTAATTATGCAATTAGGTGGTGAAAGGTTATATAGCATGTCCATCTAAATTAGATAACACGGTGCCCAATAAAGTCGTATATAAATATTTACAGTTATTACAAACGAAAGCCCACATTTATAAAAGGTTATTAATGTTCATGTTGTCAACTCATAGCATTAATGTAGTGAGTTATAAATCTCATTAATTTTATATTATTTTATTTCTCTAAAATTTTAGGCTTTGCCCATTTTAATGTTCTCGAGACTGACTTCTTAGAATGAAATGAAGAAGTTATGTTTCAATTAAAAATGTTAAATCGTTATAATTCAATTTTACTTGCAGAATCCACTATTAATAGATTTATTAAATGGATTAAGCATAAAATTTATGCAAAATCTCATAATGTTAGAGATTCAAATATGTGTACCCATTATGTAACATACATTGTGTGAATGATAATGCGGCATTCGATATGAATGAAAAAAAAATCATTTTTAAAATTAAAGTGCTACGAAACATAGTTCAAAATCGATATGAGGATACTTACAAGACAAAGCACAAAGTCTTGGTTCCTTTTCTTATGTTATTTTGGGATCATTTCAAAAACCCATCAATGACCTTTCAAAATATTGTTTCTCAAGTATATAAAAGATCTTCAAGTTTATATGACAATATATTTTCTTAAATATGGTGTTCTCATTGGTGGCTTGTAGAATTATGTTTTGGTGAAATTTTTACAAGAAAAATGATTCTGATCCTATATCATAATGTTGAACTTAAATGTAGCTTTATTGTTAAAACTGTTTAATTTAGTGGCATACTTGAATATCACATTCTTTTAACTCTAGATTTATTCTGATGATTTAATAGTCTAGATTGTCTTTGGGTTATCACGTATGAATCTTGAAACTGATGTTTGAACTCTTAAGGTTTTAAAATTTTAGAACAATCTATGTGGACCAAGTGGGATATTATAGGATAGTGGACCTACATAGATCATGTCGTTATAAAACAACATGTCAAATGAATCGAGTTAATATCGCCACAAAATTTATTCACATAAAAATGAATATATATGGTTAAAAATGTATTATATAAATTCCACTTTACTTACCCAAATTGACACACCCGCATGATTGGGAATGTCTAGTACATGCATGGTTTTAGAATCCACTAAAATAATTAGAATTTATAATTATGTCTACACTTGAAAGAGGGTACACTAATTACTTTCGAAATCAAAAATGTCAAATGTCAAATTCTTTAAAGAATGGTGAAATTAGTGGGACTATCAAATCACCTAATGTGGTTATAAAATAAGTTAAGATACTCATGTCATTCCTTTAACATCCGAAGTAATTGTTCTTTTGGTCAATGGATATGAATAGTTTTAACAAGCCCTTAAATGAGTTTGCTATTCAGAATGATTATGAGATTTATCCCAAGAATATGAATTTGACAGAGGAGTAAGAAAATATTCGATTTTAGTAATCAATGATATAAAGATATACTTATGGTCAAAATTTTCATTACGAATAAAGAAAGGGGTTTAATAAAATATTTTCACATATATCTTTGATTGTTAAAATTTTATAGCTTTAGAAGCTCCTTTTTAGTAAGAGTTACATTTAGTGTGAAGATTTATGAGAGTTTAAGAAAAGAACTGTATACGTTGAGAAATCTCTATATAAACTTACGTCTGTTTTCCATCAATGGTATTTTAAGAGTACTTTATGTATTTTGATTAAGTGTGTATATATATACCTTGAAGTCAGTGGGAGTAAATTTATATATTTCTTTAATTGCTCTTAGTAATGAATGATACATTAGAGAAATAAAACAGTTTAAGGTTATGAAGTAATGAGATGCTTAAAATATTATATGCTTCCACTTATGATAATTGTTCTCTCTTGATTAATTAGGTTTTTTTGGCCCAGTGACCAATATTATAAAAGAGTGAGAAACAATTACATATGGTACATAACGTGCATTAAGGCTATAATATATGGATTATGGGTGCGAAAAAATTATTTTGTGACTTGGAGTTATCGAAAATATTACTAAGTCACTGAAAGATTATGATAATGTCGCTGCAATCTACTTTATGAAGAACTGATAGGTGTTTTAAAGAATCTAGTCACATTAGTATCAATATTAATGTAGCATATCCACTAATAAATGGGCTATCATAAAAGGACATTCATGAAACCTGCTTAAAATGAGTCTTGCGTGTATCCATTTAAGTATAAGTGTTGTGGGTTGTTTGGTGCTTAATTTTTTACAGTATACTTGATTTCAAGTAATCTCTATTCTGAACATTTCAATTTCTTCCTTGCAATATAAGTTTTCACGCATAGGAATTGATGAATGTGACATAAATAGTCCTTTATATAAGACATTATTGGACCATTATTGAATAACCCAAATTTATAGACCTTGTTGGATGAGTTGTTAATGTTGTGGCACATGTAAGTGATCATGCTCTTGAATTATTATGTGAGTGCCATGACTCGTATTAATGGCTTGTTTGATTAAGGTAGTTATGAAAAATCATTTAAGGATAACTCAAAGATTATTTCGCATCTTATGATAATTATGGACCAAGTGGGAGAATTTTAGAATTATTTTAAATGATAATTTTACATAATGTGCTCCATAATTATATTAACAGTAAGAGTCAATTTGGTTAATGAAAGGGTACTCCAAACAGTAAGAGTCAAAATTACTCTTGGGTATCTAACATTATGGATGGTTGATATTAATTGACTGTTGGAGATCTAGGCCCTATCATTTCCTATAAATAAGTGACCAATTTTTCATCATTCAGACACACTAAAAGACAGCATAATGAAATTATAGGAATTTTGTTTTTACTATAAAAGAAGATCTAACCGTTGGAATCTACTAAAATTGGAATATGTTCTTGTGGTATACAATAGGATGTCGTGGTCGAAAAATTTAACTTGATCGTGGATAATTAAGGTCAACTGCTTCTCTAATCTTTCCAATTGTTACATGATAGAGGTATATGATTATAATATCATTTTATGTTTCACGTAATGATTATATGTGATAATCATGTTGATTTGAGATCCTACCGTTAAATATATAATACATAATTTTTTGTATTACTAAAGAAAAACTAACATGTATAATTGGATACTCATGTGCTAAATATATGGATCTGTATAAAATTGTAAATCAAGTGTTCTTTTGATTATGTTTGCATCTTGAGGTAATCTCATTCTCCCGTTGTTAATTTAGTGTGCTATACTTATTAAACCTTAATTGTATAGTTATATTCATTATATATGTTGCATTTATATATATATATATGTGTGCTCATATACCATATTCGTTGTTGCACTCATTGTGTATGTATTATTTTCATACCGCGTAGTTTGGGGTAGCGGAACAAGTGGATGTATGACCATGTTAGGTTATAGAAATTGGGTAAAAAATATGTACACTTGATTTATGAAAATTGAATATGAATTTATTTGAATTGAGATAATGACATTATGATGATTATTATTGGAGAATGAATAGGCATTGCTTAGCCAAATCACCCGTTGAATGGGGTGTGATGTCGGCTACGATTTTATTTATTATCCAAAGATTAGGCCATAGAACCCGGTTGGATAGTAAGCCAAGATTTTATGGCGGTGATGTCAGGTTATGATGGGCCGTGTGCCCGAATTATGTTATTTATTTTTGGAGGCCATTGGATTATTCCGAGGATAATGAATAGGATAGTGGACAGTAGTCCATACCCAACTGTGGGAAGTGCATAAGGGATTTTGACATGGGGTATTGGGTTGTGTAGTATCCACGGTGAGATACTAGGTTATGATTATATTATTGGGATTTTAATTTGAGTGTTCATATTTTATAAACTATTGTATGTGATGCACTAACACATGAGTAAGTGTAGTCACACTTGGAGCATTTATACGAGCTACTGGGTTTCTCTCTCACCACCCATAGATTGTTGTATTTAAAGTTTCATGCGAGATTATATTTATGGCATTGCTAATATTGGAATCCTCGTTAGAGGCTCTGGATATTTGTTTTCAAATTTAAATGTACCACTTTTTTTATTTTAAATTATTTTGTAGAAGGACATTTGTGATTTAATAAAATTGAGACATACTATTCAGTTGATTTATGCATTTATGCTTCCGCAAATTTATGCTCAATCTAAAAGGTATTTTTATAATAAATTATTCAATTTATCTATATTTTCAGTAGAACCTCCCGAGGTGTTACAAAGTGGTATCAGAACATAGGTTATTTGAATTCTCAGGCTTAGGGTTATTGGTTCGTTATGTTATCTGTTGAGAGAGATCTGATTTATGTTGTATCGTATTTAAGTGATGTTGAACTTTATATTTGAACTTAAAGGAAGAAAATTTTGGGTGAATTTCGAGGATGAAATTCCTTTTGTAGGGGGGTAGAATGTAACACCTCACTATTTTGAGGCCTTATTTAAGAATGTTATATAAGATTTCAGTAATATTATTAATTTATTAATTGGGATATTTTATTTTAAATAAAAATATTTTATGATAGTATATATGAAAATAATATTTTGTTTCCTTTGAAATCAAATCAAACATTAAATTTAAGTGGTTTTTGGATGTTTTATAATGGTATTACTATATAAAGTAGACAATATTGATTTAAGGGGCAATATGTTAATATACGTTATCTTAGTCTCCAAGCTAGGATTTCAGCGAGGAGATATATAAGAAATATTATGGCTAATTATAAGTAAAGGAATATGAAAAAGAAAGGCCTAAAATGAAATCTAAAAAGGAAAAAAATGAGAGGAATGAAAAGAATCACTTTAAAGTATTTTATATATTCTTTTTGAGTACTTTCAGATGAGATTTGAGAAAAACTCAAAGCAACGACCACGCCCAATGTTTCATGTAGAATCCAAATTTGAAGTCGGATCGGCGATTCGAATAATGTTTGGACCTGATTTTTCTAGATTTTTAAAATAGACCTACAATTGTGGATTTTGACTCTCTTGAGGTAGATTCGTTCTCCCGTTGTTAATTCAGTGCGCTACACTTATTCAATCTTGATTTTATACTTATATTCATGCTATGTGGTGCACTTATATGTATTATATTCTTGTACACCATATTCGTTGTTGCACCTATTTTCTATGTGTTATTTTCTTGTCGTGTAGTTTGGGCTAGCAAAAGTAGTTGATTTTACGAGCCTGTTGGGCTATAGAAATCAGTAGAAAACATGTACACTTGATTTATAGGAATTGAATATGAAATTTATTTGAATTGAGAGAATGATATTATGATGATTATTTTTTGGAGAATACATAGGCATTCCTTAGCAAAACCACCCGCTGAACGGGGTGTGCTGTCGGCTACGATTTTATTTATTATTCGAAGACTAAGCCATGGAACCCGGTTGGCGGGTGTGCCAAGATTTTATGTCAGTGACGCTAAAAGTTTATCGCGGTGATGTTAGGTTATGATGGGTCTTGTGCCCCAATTATGTTATTTATTTTGGGGGCCACTGAATGGTTCCGAGGATAATTAAGAGGATTGTGGATGGTACTCCATACCGTACTGTGGGAAGTGTTGTGGGGATTTTAATATGAGGTATTGGATTGTCTACTGTCTACGGTGAGATCCTAGGTTATGATTATATTATTGGGATTTTAATTTGAGTTTTCATATAGCATACACTCTTGTATATGATGCACGCACACACGAGTATGTGTAGTTACATTTGGAACATTTATATGAGCTACTAAGTTTCTCGCTCCCCCCTCCCCCCATATTTTGTTGTATTTCAGGTTTGACGCGAGATGATATATATGGCATCATTGGTATTGGGATCGTCGTTAGAGGCTCTAGATATTTGTTTTCAAATTTAGATGTATCGCTTTATTTATTGTAAGTTGTTTGTAAAAGGATATTTGGGATTTAATAAAATTGAGACATCCTATTAGGTTGATGTTTGTATTTATGCTTCCGCAAATTTATACGCAATTTAAATTGTATTTTTATAAACAAAAATCCTTAATTTATTAGTATTTTCCAGTATCACCTCCCGGGGTGTTACAATTTGTTCATGTAAGAACCGTTGCCCGTGAGAATTTTTAATTTTTATTGAAAAATATGAGGGTTCATGGGAAAGGAATAAGAAAGGAGAAAATCTCATTTGCGGGAGAGCCACTATTGGTAAGAGCCTAATGAAAACACTAAAGGCAATAAAACAGAAAAATTTCCAAGACCAACATATTTAGTTTGTTTGATTTTCGAAATGATAGCTTCAAATAATTGAGAGAAAAGAAAATATGGTATTTGTTTATCTTTTGTGGGTATTATAGTTGAAGATCAATGGATTTGCACAATAAATCCTAGTTATGCTTATTTTGTCATGGCCCTATTGGTTTCTAGAATCATCAATATTCTAGGCTTGTGCCCATTGTGCTTGTTTATTCACAAATTTCACTTTAACTTGTCATTTGATGGTAAATTTTAGTTTGATAAAGTTTTACGGTCAAATAGAAATCCTTGAACATATTTGAGTGTTTGAGCCATGTAATACCCATTATTTTTAGAATAAAATAAAACAAATTATAGAGAATAAATTAAATCGATGAATTTAATTAACTAGGTTGAGAATAAATGAATTAATTATTATTTCATGTCATCTGAGTTTGACTTTTCATGTTAAATAATTTCGGTAGAAAATAATTGCACATGCATTGAATAATTGATATATAATGTGTGACACAATTGAAAAATATACTTCTTGGATAAAAATATTTTGGATACGTTTAAGGAGACTTTATGATCTTGCTTAGTTGTCTTAGACCTTTAGAAATAGTCCCGAGTTATGGGTATACTATTTGGGTAACTTTCAGGTCATTTGGGTATTGGCTTCGGACCCATCTGGGGGTCCAAAGTTTAGGCCTAAGGCCCAACTCTGGATTTAAGTCTTAAATATATTAATTAGGACTTTTGATAACTCCCTGTCATTTCTATTCAAGAACCCTAAAACAAATTTTTGGAAAGAGAGAGGCAAGAACACTAGAAGGAGAATTAGGAGATAAAGATTTAAGAAGAAATCCAAGAAATCAATCAAGAAATCATCAAAAAATTAAAGCAAGAATTCTCTTGCTAATTTTATTTAGTCCAAATTACTTCTAATTCATCGTGTATTGAATCCCATGTAGAATCAGGAAAGTTAGAAAATGTTAATGATTTGATGACGGTATTAAACTATGCTCATGGAAGATTTGAATTTGATGATAAAATAGGCAATCAAAAATTTATGTGGGTAGACTTTAAAATTTTAAGTTGAGGGAAACTCATGATTAGGATCTTTGATATGATTATTGTGATGATTCATATGCAGTAGCAGTAATCCTTTCTTAAAGTTCTGAGATTTCGATAAACTAGAACCCTTACATGGCGTAGAGATCAAGGAATTTGTGGAAAAAATCTGAATATAAATGAACACCCTCTATGGTTTAAATTCTTGCGATTTGGGACTTGATCCAGGCTTTAAAATGTGTAATAATGATCTTAAGATGATGAAGAAAGCCATGGGGATTGATATCAATGATTATTATAAAGTTTAAGCCTTTGTAATTAGGTTTAGGTGGAATAATATATATTCCGTCCTTGGAAAAATTGTTGGGTTCATTAACAGTCAAAGGGGAGAACTGGTTTGCCCCTGGGATGAACTGGTTCGGCCTCTGGAGGGTCATGGCATGGGATCTGCGGTTGTATCTGGGAGAATTTTAGGAGTTCATACGAGGTTTTAGGACCATGTACGAGTAACGGGGGAATTTATTAAAAATGGGAACTTGGTGTTACTAATAAAAGGAAAGTAAAATGAACTAGATTGTTAATTGTGTTTTATTAGGAAAGTATATTTAATAATTCGCACGTGGTTAATTATTAAATAAGTATAATTATGGAAAATCTGTAAGGGGAAGCTAGGGGGTAATTATTAGGATAATTACCTTTACATATTATAATATGTAACTATATTTTTGTGTGCACATACCTATGTTCGTGGACTATCCTACTGGTTGGGGTACGCGCATTGGGGACCATAACACTCATCAGCATGGGTGGGCTAGGTGTGATGTAGGTCATATCTAAGGTATCACATACCAGCACCACTTATGAAAGATGAGTGTTAATGCTGGGATCCATGTGTCACCGCTAGGTATGGATCGTGCAATGGTGTACTGCGTAGGTACCACCCCATCTGTATGTGTAATATGTTGTCCGTTTGGGATTGGAGACTCGTCCGAACTTACCGATAGATCATGAACAGGACACTATTGGCTGATGCCTTAGTGTCACATTGTAAGGATATATATTTGATTAATGAAATATATGGATGAATTTCCTAAGTCTAAGGATGTAGACTATAAAATACAGAGCCAATACTACATAGTATGTATGATATTTGATGTCGTCATTTTATGGATCGTATGTCTAGGATAATTTTGGAAATAGTAAATTGAATGTAGTTAACGTTATTTCAACATATCTATCTTTCTAGATGCATTCTTACACTCTCATTAGTAGCAATTCATTATTTGTATCGGGACTTGGGTGGTTATACGTGTAGCACTGCTTTTAGATGAGGGGTGAGATATGTTATGTGTGTGGGTGACGATGGGAAACACTCACTTTGAATTAACTGTACTTTAACACAAATAAATTTAGTAAGTTAATTCTACCACACTCTAGGGCACTAACCGAAAATTATAAATGTTTTCTTCCCCTAGGTGCTCCTAGTCAGGGATACCAGAACCATGGACATATCAGCCTTGCAGTCTCACATTGCATATTCACATATAGTTTCAAACTTAACCGTGGTTTACAAATATTTTGTATGGTTTTATGATGAGAATGATATAAATTGTATAGCAGGCCCCATTTTGCATTTGGCCAACCTTTACGTGAGAAAATGGGGGTTGTTACAGTTGGTATCAGAGCATCCAACTTCAAGTTTACTTAGGATCTGTGTTGCATTGTAGAGCTTATAATTTGGATTCATTATATTCTTATGATTTTTACTAATTTGAACCCTATTTACTTTCAAATGGAAACCGGAAGTAAGGATAGGCCTAGGCTCGTAGCCGCACCTACTTCCAATAAAGAGGCTCATCTTAAGCCACAACAGCAACCTCAGGCCCCACCGGCCCAACCTATGATTACCCCAGAAAATATAGCAACCATCATGACCCAAACGGTCTCTACTACAATGGAAGCAATGATCCGGCACTTTCCACTACCTCAGTCACAACATCAGTCACCACCCCCACCACAGTAGATGGAATTACCATCTTAGATGATGGGGTTAATCTGGGATAGAGCAAAGGAGGCCTTCATAAAAGGCTAACCTCTAGAGTTTGCGAGCAATCCATATATCTTGGTGGCGAGTCGGTAGAAAAAGACATTCAATGGCACGTACGGATGTGGTGCGCACTCTAGTTTAGAGGAGAATGTTGGCCTCATTTTGACTTATGGGGGTAGAAGTCCAGTGGTGGGAGTCAGTTACTTCAGTTGTAGCGAGGGACAATTTGACCATAGACGAGTTCTGGGAGACGTTCGAGGTGAAGTATTTCCCTCAAGCGAGGCAGTCAAAGATGAGGAATCGATTCATGGAACTCAGACAGAAGGGTTACATGGTGAAAGAATATGAACAGTTTACTGTTCATTCTTACTTTGTAAAGGAGAAGGTGAGCATGGAATAGATAAAGATGGGTAAGTTTATTGCAGGGTCAGCTTGGTAAATTTGGAAGGTACTTTTAGGGATCCCGACATTCACTATGTATAATCAGAAGGTGTACGCTACCCTTCTACACTACCTAGACTACAAGGCCTTTTAGATAAACAAAGGTGAAAAGAAACAGGAAGCTGGGACATCAATTCCTCATGGTAAGATGAATGGAGGTAGTAGTGAGGGGGCCAGCAGTTTACGGGTCCTTCATCTACAGATCAGCATAAATTATTCTGTGGTTTTGATTATCAGAACAATCAGGTCTAGTAGGGCCATGGGGATCAAGGGCAGCGCCAGCAGGTCCACGTCCAAAAGGGCCAGCAGCATAGGGGCCATCAGGGCTAGGGTCAGCTAAATCGAGCCTTGCAGGGTCGGCAGGCAGAGAGATTCCCATTTAACGGCAACTGTTACACTTGTGGTGAGAGGGGCCATACGTTGAGGCGATGTTCTCGAGGAAGTCAGACACCTCAGGAGAAGGGTGGTCAGAGAGAATATTCATATTCATATAGGAAGTGCCAAAAGTTACCATCTCTAGGAGTTGCATCACCATCCATACCAGCACCAACTTCGTTACCTCAAGGGTAGCCTCCACAGTTGCAGTACGGATAATTGTACCACAGTGCACCAGTAGAGGGACCAATTCCATTTCAGATAGTAGAGAGTATGTTCCCCATCATTAGGCATGTGGTTCGTATTTTTTTACACGGGTGGATCTCATTCATTCGTTATCAATAGCTTTGCATATGAGACTAGGATGATAGACTTTGGTTCTGATATTATACTTCTCTTAGATTCACCTATGGGTAGAGGGGAACCCATACGTTTAGTATGTCGAGGTATAGGGGGTGGGATTAGATAACTCACATTTTTGAAAGACTTACTGGTACTAGATATGCACAAGTAGGGTGTCATATTAAGGATGGATTGTCTAGCTATGTACAAAGATTGTGTTGACTGTTACGGTAGGTCCATCGTCTTCACCATTATGGGGAACGAGATGTACCTAGTTGTGATGCCATACCCCATGGGTGGGTCGATAACGCACTTATACTACATTGAGGAGGAGACTTCTTCGAAGGTTATAGTGTCGCTAGATTCCATCCCGATAGTTAGAGAGTTTGATGATATATTTGGGGAGGTCCCATGGTTGCCACCTAGCGAGGAGATAGACTTTGGTGTTGATTTTATCCTGGCATAAGAGGATGGATCCTCTTGAGATGAGGGATATTCAGGACCAGATTGAGTAGTTATTGGGACAAGGGTTCATTAGGAGGAATACTTCGTCATGGGGTGCCCCAGTTTTGTTCGTCAAGAAGAAAGACGGATCCGCGTGACTTTGTATCGACTATAGGGAGTTGAACTAGGTCATCATACGGAATAAATATCGTTTCCCCGCATAGATGATTTATTTTACCAATTGAGAGTTGTTGTGTACTTTTATAAGATCGATTTGAGATCGGGTTATCATTAGTTGAGGGTTGGGGAGAAGGATTTTTCGATGATGACATTTCTTATGAGATACGAGTCATATGAGTTTTTGGTTATGCCTTTGGTCTAACGAACATATCAACATTGTTTATGGATTTAATGAATCGGGTATTCAGGGATTTTCTGGACCAGTTTGTTATAATGCTTTTTGATGATATACTAATTTATTCCTGGACTACGGACTAGCATACACAACATTTTCAGGTAGCCTTACAAATGTTGCAAGACCATTATCTTTATGCAAAGTTCGAGAAATGTGGGTTTCAGTTGTGAGAGGTGCAGTTCTTGGGCCATATCGTGTCTGAGAGGGGGAACATCAGTGGACCCGAGGAAGGTTTCTATAGTGATGGAGTGGGGACAGCCCACTACCCCTACTGAGGTGCATAGCTTTTTGGGATTAGTCAAGTACTAACATTGGTTCATTCAGAGGTTCTGAAATATATTCGAGAGCCTAAAGAACTTGATGAGGAAGGATGTGTCATTTGTTTGGGATGATGCGTGTCAGCAGGCGTTTGATGAGCTAAAGGCTCAGTTGACTATAACATCGGTTTTGGCATTACCTTGGGCAGAGATAGACTATTAGGTCTTAACATATGCGTCCTTGAGGGGACTAAGAGGGATATTAATGCAGTAGGAGAGCTCAATAGCTTATGATTCATGGAAGCTAAAGCCTCACAAGGGACATTACCCCACCCATGACTTGGAGCTGGCAACCGTGGTGTTTTCTTTGGTGATATGGAAGTATTATCTCCTAGGGGAGAATTTCAAGTTATTCGCAGACCATAAGAGCCTATAATATCCATTCACACAAAGAGAGTTAAATGTGAGGCAGAGGATATGGATAGATTTTATGAAGAACTACAAGCTCGGCATTCAGTACCACTCTAGGAAGGTGAATGTCATGCAAATTCTTTGAGCTACAAATCGATACTGGAGTTAGCTGTGGTATGGAAGGAGAAGTGGAAATTACTTCGTGGGAATGACGATTTGAACCATGCATTTATGATGGTTCTCACCATCACACTCGAGATCATTATTCGGGTCGTTGAAGGCATAGATAATAGATCATCTTTGTCAGGAGCAAGTTAGGCAGTTGTTAACCGAGGGGGTAGAGCACTGTTCTATTAGGTCAGATGGTGGATTGAGATTTTGGGGAAGGATAGTTATCCCAGATGATGAGGGTTTGAGGTGAGCCATTATGTCGGATGATCATGGTTCACGCGTTACAACACATCTTTGATGGGATAAAATGTACCACGATATGCGACGACAATATTGGCGGGCCGATATGAAAAGGGACATAACAGTCTTTATGTCCAAGTGTACTATGTCTCAACTGGTGAAGGTGGACCATCAGTATCTTACAGGTGTGTTACATCCTTTAGAGATACTGATGTGGAAACAGGAGAGCATCTCCATGGATTTCATCACTAGGCTACCAACATCATAGAGGGGGTAAGATTCCATTTGGGTGATCGTTGACAGATTGATGAAGGTGGCTCAATTTTTATTAGTCCGAATAGATTACAATTCAAAGAAGTACGCTGGGCTTTTCCTCGTAAAAATTATGAAATTATACGGGGTACTGCTCAACATTGTGTCGGATAGGGACAGGACGTTTATGTCCCACTTTAGAGGAGCTTTCAGCATGCCTTAGGGGAAGATTTGAGGTTGAGTGCCTCATATCATCCTCATATATATGGGTAGATAGAGAGGGTGAACTTGATGTTGGAGGATATTCTATAGATGTGCATATGTGACTTTAAAGGAAGGTGGGAGAAGTAACTTCCCTTGATGGAGTTTGCGTACAATAATAACTACCAATTCACGATTGGGATGGAACCTTTCGAGACACTTTATGGGTGACCTTATCGTTCACCCTCATGCTGGTTGGAGGTAAGGGAGAACAAATTATTGGGGATAGAGTTCATTCAGGACACCTCAGAGAAGGTGGACATGATTTGTGCTAGGATTCGAATTTCCAAAGCTAGGCAAAATAGTTATGTGGATGCATGTCGGATACACTTGATTTTAATATTGGGGATCACGTGCAGATTAAGGTGTCTCCCATGAAGGGAGTGGTGAGATTTAGGAATAAGTAGAAGATGGATCCACTATATGTGGGACTATTCGCTATCCTCAAGAGGATTAGACCGTAGCATATCAATTAGGACTATCGGAACACTTGTAGTGGATGCACGACGCCTTTCACATATTTGCATTGCGTAGGTTCCTTAGAGACAAGATAGCTTACCATCATTTCGATACTGACGAGATAGAGCTCCAACCAGACGCTGCCTATGAGGAGAGACCCGTAACCGTTTTGGATTGTAGGGAGCTTCAACATCGATCTAAGGTTATTTTATTGGTACGTGTGCAGTGGGGACATCATAAGGAGGATAAGTCAACTTGGGAGAGGGAGGACGACGTGCGAACAAAATATCCGGAGCACTTTTAACCACGTACGTTACAAATTTCGTGGACGGGATTTCGTTATTAGGGGGAGAATGTAATACCCGTACTTTTAGAATAAAATAAAAAATGAAGGAAATAAATAAAATCGGTGCCTTTAATTAATTAGGTTGAAAATGAATGAATGAATGAATTACTATTTCTTCTTATGTGAGTTTGAATTTGCATGTTAAATAATTTTGTTATAAAATAATTGCACTTGCATTAAATAATTGACATATGATGTGTGTCACAATTAAAAAATATACTTGTTGAATAAAAATATTTGGGACGCGTTTCAAGAGGCTTTATGAGCTCATTTAGCTATTTTAGACCTTCAAAATTGTCCCAGAGTTTGGGTATACTATTTGGGTAACTTTAGGGTCATTTGGGTATTGAATTTGGACCCATCTGGGGTCCAAAGATTAGGCCTAAGGCCTAACTCGGGATTTGAGTCTTAATTATATTTATTAGGAGTTTAATAACTCCCTGTCACTTGTATCCAAGAACACTAAAATATATTTTTGGTTAGAGAAAGGCAAGAGCACTGGCAAGAGAATTGGGAGGGGAAGATATAAGAAGAAATCCAAGAAATCATCTAAGAAATAAGGTAAGAATTCTCGTGCTAATTTTATTTAGTCAAAATTAATTTCTTAATTCATCGTGTATTGAATCCCATGTATAAATTATGGAAATTTAGGAAATTTTGATGAATTGATGACGGTATTAAACTATGCTCGTGAAAGATTTTAATTTGATGATAAAAGAGGAAATACAGAATTTAGAAGGGTAGCCTTTAACAGTTTAAGTTGATGGAAACTCATGAATAGGACCTGTGATATGATTATTGTGATGATTCATATGTAGTTGCATTAATCCTTGCTTAAAGTTCTTAGATTTCAACAAACAATGACCCTTACATGTGGTAGAGATTAGAAAATTTGTGGACAAAATCAGAATATACATGAACACCATCTATGATTTAAATTCCTGCGATTTGGGACTTGATTCAAGCTTTAAAATACGTAATAAATTGTCTTAAGATGATGATCAATATTCATGGGGAATGATATTAATGATTATTATAAGGTTTAAGCCTTTGGAATTGGGTTAGGGTGGAAGAATGCATTTCCCGTCCTTGGAAAAATTATTGGGTTCATAAATTGTCAATAGGGACAAATCACTTCTCCCCTAGGAGGGTCATGGCACGAGATCCACAATTGTATCTGGGACAATTTTAGGATCTCATACGAGTTGGCGGGACCATGTATGGGCAACCATGGATTTCATTAAAAATGGGAACGTGATGTAACTAATAAAAGGAAAGTTAAATTAACTAGATGGTTACTTGTGTTTTATCAGGAATGAATATATAATAATTCGCGCATGGTTCATTATCAAATAAGGATAATTATGGAAAATCTTTACGTGGTAGCTGGGGGTAATTATTAAGATAATTAATTTTACATATTGTAATATGTAACTATATTTTACGTGGACATACCTATATTCGTGGACTGTCTTATCGGTCGGGGTATGCACGTTTGGGACCATAGCACACGTCGGCATAGCTGGGTTAGGTGTCGTTTAGGTCATATCTTAGGTACTACATTGTAACGCCACTTATGAGCAATGAGTGTTGATGTCGGGATCCATGTGTCACCGCTTGGTATAGGCCGTTATGGTTGACTCCATACGTACCTCCGAAATTGTATGTGTATTGTGTTGTCTATTTTGGATAGGAGACTCCTTCGGACTTATGATAGAGCATGAATGGGACACTATTGGTAGATGACTTAGTGTCTCATATATAAGGACATTTATATAATTAATGAAAATGTACGAAAAAATTTCCTATGTCTAAGGATGTATGCTATAATACAACATGCCCCTTCACAGCTTATGCAGCAATTGTTTCATTATACCTCCTTCGAATTTCTAACTTATAAGTTCATTATCTAAATATATTATATGATGTTTATTTGAAGACTTCATTTTAGTGATGACTTCAAGCCGGATAGAGAAGTCAAACACGGATTATATGAAACGATTGAGAGAATATCTCGAGACACCGGTACAATATTTTGGGTCTACTATGATAACTAGGCCCCCAAGTGCAAAACCATTATTTAACTAAATAAAAAGTACTTGTTATATGCATAGGATATGGAAATTAATATTTCATAATTATGTTCTTTCATACGTTACCTTGATGAATTCTTGATCAAATATAACATGTGCCTCAAAATCTGGGACTGTATTTCCAACTAGTTGAAGCTCACCCTCTGCAAAATGATTAGAAATTTCAACATGAGCACTAAAATAGCGTACCAATAATATCTATTAAATTAATCAAATGTTACTACACTATCCATGTATAGCATAACCCGTATTGGCACAAACAAGAGGGGGAAAATGATGCCAAAGTATCATCTCTGTAAAAAGTAAGCAGATTAAACTTATTCGTCAAACAACGAATACAATACATGTTCGATAGAAATAAATTAATAAAATATAAACAAAAGTGGGAAAATTTAAAGGAGAAGTAGCAAGAAGCAAAGAAAGCTCCTGTAAAAGCAGGTAATTGAATAGTTATTTGTGCATATGTGTGTGTATGTTGCGTTAAGATCAAACCAATTGGTTTGGGGGTTGCCAAAAGTGGGATTTGAAATTGACGATGATGTGAGCATAGATTTGACTAAGACCGGATATGAATTCAAAGCTATGGCTTCACTGTCAAACAAAAAAGGAGCAATTTTGTAATAGTATCTAAAGAATTCGAATGGGATCGAGATTGGGATATTTATTTTTTATCAGATAAAAGAGACACGCGATGATTTAGAGTTAAAATTCTACCCACCACTTTGGAGGGGAAGTTGCTGGTTTTCGGATCTGAAGGACTAACCTGAGCATGAATTATTTTCCCACCGATTTATTAATAGTGTGTTGAGCCCTACTTTAACTTATTTACCTATGTTTTGAGTGGATTTTCTTAGTGAAGAAGGTCCTCTTCCATTGTTAAAATTCCCACACACACTATTACTCTCAATGTCAAATGCCATAAAATGGTAACTAGGTCGATCTTATCCTCGGCTAAGACTTCAAATTGTTAACAAGTTAGTGTTAAGTCATTTCTTAACACAATTGGTAAACACAAATCATTAAAACAAAAACTTCAGATTAGCGTCAAGCACTCAGAATCTAAAAAATGACTCAAATAAACCATTTTAGATGATATTTTTTTACAGTGTAGAAAATATTTTTATGTCTTTCTTCTATACAATTAGATGATATTTTACTTATTTGTTGTTAGCCTATATAGATAAGTAGTGTTTCTTTATTAGAAGAGGACCGTTTTATGTGTGTCAATCGAAAAAGACACAATTAGTAAATAGGATGAGGTTAAATTTATGTCACTTAGCATGTTCATAAGATTAACTAATACTTGACACAAAAACAACACACAAATTGGCACAATACAACAGTTTATGCAATAAAGAAGAAAAAAAGATAGTAAAGTCCACAGATTTACTCACTAAAAATCAATCATAACACCGAGACTAATATCTATTTAAGTTTTACCTTTATTTCTATTTAACCTTGTAATGTATGTGTTGACTCATCCATTTCGTTTAAAGAATTTATAAGAGATATCAAATAAAAAATAACAATACATTATAAGAGAGAAGACAAGTACACCCATAAAATCTCATAATTTAGAAAGCAAAAGAGAAGCACCTGTCACATTTCGTCTACAACCATGTTCAACAATTTGTCTCTTTAGTTAATTAAGCTTTGAGTAAGCTCTTTGTCTTGATCTAGCAAGTTGCATAAAAAAATACAATATTGTACACTATTGTATGGATATATGTTGGCCTGCTAAAGATGAATGGAAATAGGTATTCATATTTTTCTATTGCAACTTTGTAAAAGCAACACCATAATTCAAAATTCTTGTTAAACATACCTAATAAATCACTCATGTCTGAGTCGTCTTCTTTGCTTTTCAATCTCACTTACTTTTTATGACCTCTCATAATGCCCGACAACTCTTGTATTATACAAGAAGTGCTCCTCCCCAAAAATGGCAAGTAGGCCGATCTTGTCCTCGGCCAAGACTTTATCCTTAGAGCCTTCATCTACTAACCTTCTTCCAACCCTTAACCCTAGGAATAACCCACTGGCTACAACTCCTTGCCAAAAATTGAGTTACTTTTTCATAGTCGCACTAGACCTTGACCAGATGCCTTAGATTAGAGTTTTTGAAATTATCACACTACAAGAAATGGATGATAAAAATAGGAAGGAATGAGATAAAAGACTACCTTCCCTATGAGCTACACTGGTTTGAGCTACTGAGATAAAGATACAGAGGTGTATTTCTTCTTCATGAGCTAAAGGAATTCTATGCATATTTTTATCTAACCAAAAGGTATGTTATGAGCTAATTAAATGCAACGGGGATATAGAAAATTTACATGAATTAAATATATATTACTGCAACATATGAAACTGTCCATGTTATAGATTATGTATGAGTGATAAAGCACGTACCAGAAGGTATATGTAAAGATCCAGAAGCAAGGTTGGACACAACAGTTATTTCACTAAAAACAGAATATGTCCAGTTCCACATACCACTGTTTCCTAGAGTGGATTGGGAATTTCTTAATCTATCAAAACATTCAAAAACCAATCAACATTGTGATTAAATCAATGGCCCAATAGATATTAACATAAATTGACCTACAATGTATGAACCTACCTAACTTGGTAATCAAATAGACTACTACAGACAAACACTTTCCATTATTCAATTATAGGTTCAAAATGATTCTAATCATAACATACTATCGATGGAATATTATGACGAGATAAAAAATCAAAAAATTATTTAGTTGTGAACTTAAACCTCTTAAATAGTAAAGCTAACAATTTATGATAAAGATGAGAATAACTGTGAAGCAACCAAACCATCTCAAGTTAGGATAGTTGATGGAGTGTAAAAAACAATAACTCTATTGTAACATACAAGACATGGAAACTATTTAGCATAAATATTTCACATTTTACTACGTAAAACACTTAGAAGCTAACTAAGTATAGAGATATACTACCTCCATTATAAATTGAGTCCCTATTTGAAAGAAAATATTTACTTTCCATATATACCAAACTAAATATAGTGAATACATTTGAATGTAACACATGCTTATATCATTGTTCTCTCATTAAAATTATTCATATGGGTAACTTTCTAATCACACTTAGTTTGGGACAAACCAAACAAGGATGCAGGGCTATTAGTCTAGGACAGAGGGGATAAATCAAAATATATCATATCATTTATAAGATGGCATTTCAAGTACATGGCTTAATAAAAAATACATTTAAAGAAGAGATACAAACCTTTGTGGCCGTCTTGAGTGCATCAACTTTCTTTGCACAAAGGTTTTAGATTTTCCTGTATGATTGAATAACTTTCTGATAATCTCCAAGCTCAACATAAAGCGAAGCCGATGTAATCAAAGACTAATATCTTTAAGATCTACTATAATTGCTTTTGAAAGGCAGTACCTAGCCTCTCCACTACTCCATTTCTCTTTGTATGAATGATTACAATATTCATAATCTGATAGATGACATAAGAAGTGCTGGAGTAAGGAGATAAAATTAAGCAAAACTGAACATTTGCAAACTGGAAATCACAATAATGTTTATGGAAATGATCATTTTATTTTAATTTAAATAAAATCTCTTTAACCACCAAGTTAGGAGAGTGGTTGGAGTATTCCAATAATTAGGCACCTCTGCCATACCATTTTTTTGTATAATTTGGATCTGACTTCCATTTCCTTTAATGTGTCAAACTCGGTCTCTCAGCATTGAGATGCCAAGGTGCAGATGACATATACTGAGGGATATAAGGGTTAAATTCTTTCCCATCCTTTTCAACCTCAGTGGGAACAAGCCCAGCCTTACATGTTTCTTCCAATTCCATCTGCTTTCAATGGTCCTCCCTAGATTTGAATGCCACTAATGTAGTCGCCATGAATATGTCCATCTACAGAAGTAACCAAACGAATGAAAATCGTTAAACGAAAATAAACATTCCATAGCCATGAGAAAGAATAATGGTGGTGAAACAATAATTTGTAGTCTGCCCAAAAGTTATATTAGACGTATGTTTATTGATCTTGGCAAGTAATGCTTAATGTTCAATTACTCTTCCATCTTGCCATAAATAATCCTACAGAAATATGATGACGTAGTTATCACATGACTGAATTATCGAGTACCAAAATTATAAATTTAAAAACTGTTCAATTTCCTCCTCGAATATATATATTATCACATCATGTTCGGTTTAATCAGACTACTTAATGAGATGGGACTTGAGGATTCTTATGAAAATAATCTATATGTAGTTATGACTGAGGGTGAAAGGAAGAATTTCTTAAATACAATACTTATAGAATTTCCAGACATAATCTATAACAAACCTTTTCAAGATTGTAATTGACAAATTAAGCCTATTCACGACATCCCTGTAATTGTGCAAATACATATCAAAGATAATTAATGAGCAATAAAGATCACGGGTTGACAAAATTCAAGAATCAAGATGTTCTACTCTCTAAAACAATTGGGGAATTTTTAAATTCTACCCAAAACCTTGAAAATTTGTTGAACAATATAGAAATGCACATATCAAACTTTAAAATTGTCAAATTGGACTAGAATGTAAAGGGAGAAACAAAATATTACCTGAATATTTCAATGTTATGTCAAACAAAATTCATGTAAGAGTATTTCACTAAGTTGAAGACATGAACATGCTTTTGTTAATGTGAGATTATATAGATTTACTTAACAAAAAAAGGTTAAATAGTTCAAAACCCTAAAAGCCAAATTTGAAACCAAAATATGAAGTAGTTAAAATTCTTAAAAAATAACAAAGTAAATATCTACTTGTTATAATCAATTAAAGTAGCACAAAGATATCTACTCAATTGAGTTGAAGCTTGAAGCATGTAGAACTGGCAGTAGAGGAAGACGGTGGCGCTATAAGATTGGGTTTGGGTTTGGGTTTGGCTAAACGAAGAAGAAGATTTGGATCGGAGGTATAAGGTTGTGTTTAGGATAGGCTTGTCGAGGAAAAGCAGGAGAAAGCAGTAAGTTTAGACTTTTGGTTTCTTTTGGAATTTTGGAACTTTTGAGTTTCTGTTGTTTTAATAAAACATTCAGACATTTGGCATGGTTTAAAACTGTGCCCGATTTTGGCACAGGTTTAAATCGTGCCAGATTGAGAGTAAATCGTGCCAAAATCTGGCACGGTTATAAACCGTGCCAGATTCTTCTATTGCAAGTGTGCCAGATTGACAATTTTGGTATAGTGATTAAATATGGTGGAAGAGGATTAGACTATGCTATTTTTGTGCATAGGGATGGTGGTGCTAGGGTGATGTATGGTGCTTGGTGGAGGAGAAGCACCAAGAGCTTGAGGGAAAGAGAGGCAAAATTTGATTAGGGATTCCCCAAATGGATCAAAACCCAAATTATATACTCAACATACCCTAAGGGTTAAATTATAAAAATGCCCCTAAACTCAACCCTTTAATCCATTGGTCGATCAAACATTTAACATATATTTTGATCTTAACTGCTGGAGCTCAACATGCCATCCAATCCAATGATCCACATCGTGATAACACATTAAAATGTGAATTATTTTTTAAATATGTTTTGATTATTCGAACGACTTGGTCCTCATTCAAACGATATCCCCTCACATTCAAATGAGACATCTAATGAGATACAAATGAGGGGAAATCGTGGGTTTTAAAGGGGCAAAGGAATCCACCTCATTCAAATGGGAAACTACCCCACGTTCAAATGAACACACATCTCATTTGAACGATGACATTCTAAAGAGATTCCAAAGGACAGTGGAAATCATTCGGGTCTTTGTCGTTAGAAGTTTATTCAAACCTTGTTCAAATGACCGGCCTTCTCTCATTCAAATGGCAATGACATTTGTTTGAATGATAACCCAAAATTCGGATATCACTCTAAGCCTTATAAATACAATTTAATTGTACTAGGGCCACAATGTTACCCAAATTTGACCCAAGAATTATCTTACCAGGTCTAAAGCCCAAATGGTCCATACCAAGTTACCAAATCACAAGGGCGTGGTAAAAAATATAGGGCGGGTGTTACATTCTTCCCTCCTTAGATAATTTCTCCCTCTAAATTTTTAATCCATAAATTCCTTAAATTCCTGGGGTTATCAACCTTACTTTAAGTCATAAGGATTCTCCAAGGACAGGTTATCAGAATCCTAAACCACTAGGATATCATCATACTTCCTTTCACAAGGGCAATCGCCAAAGATCTCGATAGTCATCACATCCTAACTCTTACCATCAGGCACACCATCACATCGACATAACAGTCCTTAGGTCTCTACTTACTTGATGATCCCACCAAATCAAGTTATAAGTCTTCTTAGATAACACCTAAGGCATACCGATAATCTAATGGAGTAACATTCTAAAGTGATCGACGCTCTCCCAAGTACAAATCGAAACATAACTATCATCCCATCCATCATCGTAAATTATTTCAGTTCTTAGGGAAATACATCATGATTTTCCTCAAATTCTTGAGTCATCCTGGCCCCATAAATTCACTTAAACATGATACTAACCTCACATTCCTTGTCATTCACCCTAAGGAGTGACACACTAACCACATCACAAATCCTTTGTCCGACTAACACCTTCCACAAGATCCTTCTATGAAGCTAGGATCACTCTAGGCATCCAACTATGGAGCATTCACATGAGTATCACACCAATCTACTCATTATGGAAAAACAACACTACGTGTTATGCTTCCTCGAGTTTTAAAACATTAAAATATCCCCAAAACATAATCATGCTCTTTGTAACTAGATCCTCTAATCACCATTCTGACTAATCCATAAGATCGTTAATCTTAATATAATTGGATACTACGAGTAAACCGTGTTGTAGAACACTTAGCCACACATACATGGAACTCGGGCGAAATAAAAGGATGATTCGAACAAGGGCTCACCTAGTTGTCGAGTTGTATTGACCATAACAGGTAAACTGCACTCTCACTGAGACACACTGCATCATAATAACGGAACGACACCGTTCCAATCTATTACAATTGAGGGAACACAATCCTCGACTATCGGGACTGAAGGAAGATAATGAATTAGAATGAGTTAACAATCTTATTGAGGCAATCCAATGCATAGGAAACATGATATGGTTTACGAAAGGCGAACCTACACCATACGCTTTGAAGTCTGCGACTCCTCCTAAACGTTCTCATCAAATCCTATCCTAGCCACACACCCTCGTCTAGGTCACTAATCGTGGTGAACCGGATCACGAAGCGTTCATATCCATGCGATGAAAGTAACATACGAACCTATTATCCTTTGGGATGTCGACGTTGAGATTTACTCCTTATTAGTAATACTTCCTTCTTTCATCCTTGACAAACACAAATAATTTGTAACACCCCGCCCGCCCGGCCGTATATGCTTTATCAAGCCATAGCCCGGGAAACAGGAATTTTGGCGGGTGCCCAACATCCGTGCCATATTATAATCTCATGAAAACGTGCTCATCAACAATATAATGATACCACATGAATCAAAATAATTTCAATAATTACTTTACAGATTTCAATGAATTTATCAATTCAAATATGAGTTCAATTAAACAAGAATTCAAAGAGAATGAAACTCGCGAGATTTAAGGAGCATATTGGGTAAAACCCCATACCTCAAACCATGATGAGAAACCAATGATCACATCCTCAAGATCAACACAAAAGATCTAAAAAAGATCCTCTAAGAACCTCCAACAAAATAGCCTCAAGAACACCTCTAATCTAAGGTTGGAACTCACAAATCTCAAGGGCCAAAGTATATATAAAAAGAAGAGGAATATAAAATGTATTTACTGCCAAAATTTGTGCCAAAAGTATGTTAAAAGAGTTTCCCATGACTTCCTTTGATAATGCAAAGAAATGAAGAGTTGGAATCCAAAAGACTCCTTTAAATAAGGCAAAGAAATGAAGAGTTGGAAGTCAAAACAACTCCAAGAGTTAAAAATCATTTTAAAATCCGTTTTAACTCCGATTTCGAAACCGTTTGAAATTATCGCCTTTAAAAATAATAACCAACATATTTGAGCAATAAAAATAATTTTATCAAAAACTTTATTTTTCCTCTTTATTTTGAAAACACTCCAAAAATTACAGTAGTTATTACATCATTCCAATCGATGAATGCCAAACACCTTTGTCAACGCCGACCTTGTCCATTTCTCTATTCAATGTAATGTCATGACCAACCTAACACACCTAGGTTACTATTTACTTTATTCTACAGTGATTGTATCCCAAAAGTCTCCTTAGGTAGTGCCCATATAGGCAAAACACTCACCTTATTACAACCTCCAATGATACCAGGCCATCACTGAGCCTATCTCTAATTTCTACACAAATTAAGTTTATGTGACATCCGTACCTATCCTCAATATCACTCTAATGTTAGGAATTACTACTCGATTCTACACCATCTAATCTGTACAAGTCTAGCAAGACATACCAAAAGCTAATGATTCCCTTACTAGGGCAAATCTAACTTATATTGTCAACACATATCGATGCCCTGATCATATGATTGTCATGGTCTTCTCACAGTCTTTGACACTGATAAGTTTTTGTCATGGTCAAAGATCGTGAAAAGTCAAAAAAATTGTCAGGGTTTTTTAACGTGACAATTCTGGGCAGAATTTTAAAAAAAACTGTTGGGCAGTATGGCCACTGCCACTACCCAGCAGTATATTTATACCTATTATAGTAAAATTGTACTAGTCCATATAGCATATATCCAAATAAAATAGAATTAATATACCAAATCATCGCATATATAATCAATATCCTAATAAAATAGAAATGCAAATATCAATATCCAAACCAACATGTACAAAAATCAAAAAAATACAAATACAATCCAATTTACAAATATCCAAATAAAAAGATAAAAATAATGTCACTAAGAAGGGTCTTTAGCATATTGGAGGAGGAAGGAAAGACACACGACATATGAATTGAAACACCCCGCAATATGCTGAACGCTGCATTATTCGCCCAACCACAAAGGTGAGTTCTCCTTTCCCTCCACCACATGTGTGACGCGCACTCTTACCTCAATGTCTTGAACGGGATGTCCATGAAACATCATACCTGGGAGGAAGCTCGGATCCCTTAACCACCTCACTATCATCTTCCCATAATATATCTCGAGTAGATGCACGCTCGACCAACCGAGTGTCGACATAGGATGATCGATGGGGGTCACGATGGGAAATGGATCATTATATGGTGATGAGTCTGTGCATATTGGCGATGAAGCAGTGGCATCCTCATCCTCGTCCTCGTCCTTGTCTACCTCTGCCTCTTACCCTTTCCCTTTCCCTTGCCCAACTGACACTTCATAAAGGTGTACATAACTAGGACCATCGCCTCCAACATTCAGAGTTTATCGTCATGGGTGTCCACCTTATGTGCCAACCTACTGTTGTTTATCTCCATTCCAATGATCCTAGACTTCCCCACCAGCAAGATCACCCCCTAGTCCTCCCTTTGCGAATCGTCCCGAGTACTTGGTTGAGTGCGTCCGTAGCCAAAGATGCTTTTTCAGTATCAGACTTGACTCATGCACTTCCTTAAGCTTTGCTTGAAAAGACAAAAAGTACACAATTAGTTAATTAAGTAAATAAAAAAATTATAACATAATTAAAAAAAATAAACATTTATAATTTACAATGGTGACTGCGATGCTCAGGGTCATCACCTTATCCTTGCACTTTTTTATCTGAATTGCCACATAGGCATCGAGCCTATGTGGCCTACCCCCAGGGCCACTTCCCTTGTCCTGAAATAAAATAATATATAATTAGTAAGTAACACAAAGTAATGGTCAATTAGAATAACTAAAATTAAAGAAAAATAAAAACTTACCATCCTGTGCCCCACCTCGGCGTAAGACATCCGCCCAGAGTAGTGCACATCAAACTTTTTCGCTCGATTTTCCCTCCCCGATTTGAGAGATGCCACATGCCACTCATTGGTCTCGTTGTCGATAAACTTTTTCCACTGCGCCAATGAGATCGCATCCTTGGGTGGGACGGTGTCATAGAGTCTCAAAATGGCTCGCAGATCTTTCCAAAGCACCGTGCCCACAAATTTTTCTTCCACATCTTATATCGATCCCTCAATTGCTCCAACGTGGAGTCACGAAGATATGCGGGCATGCCGAATTATTCTTGTCAAACAAATACAAACCAAAAATAAAGTAAGTGTTATAATTATAAATATAAATATAAATATAAATACAAATATTAAATACACACCCTGTAGTGCCCCCCAGATGTTCAACTTGAGGTCAATAGGCATGGCCCTCCAATCAGTGTACCCCGGTCAAACAATCTCCTTTAGTAAATCTATCATTCTAGCTAATACTGTCGTCTTATTCTCGACGACGGACCCTAATTTTCCCTTTTTGGGGGGCCTATGGGTCGAGGAGCCCTCATCGCCTTTACTACCGCGCCCTGATGAAGTCATTTTCTGCAAAACTAATTATTATTAGTACAAACATGTATATGAACTTTGACTTAATGCTCAAATCCAATAATACCAATACATACCAATACCAATACTAATTTTCACACACGCACACTGCCTCCCCCCTAAATTGATTAAAATTCTAATTAACATATTCAATTGGTTATTATAAGCATTATAATGATCACGTACAAATGAATAAAAATCATTAAATTATCATCCGATAATAATAAAGCACTAGAATAATACAACCACTGGTCATTAAAAATAATTTGAATACTTATTACAAATCAAAAAATTGTTTCAAACTCGGGTTATCATAAAAATGGTTGATATTCGGTAGGTGCAGCCAAGCCATCCGCACTACTGTTTAGACCCTTTGGCGCATGTAGGATGATTGACCATGGCTCTTTGTTGATATACTTCGAGTAAAACACTTACTTGACCTTTTGAAAATCACAAACAAAAGACTCATCGCTCACGTGTTCGTTGCTCTTCAACTTGGACAAGTCAACCATGATCAAATTGGTGACAGGATCAACTTTACAAGCATTTTTATCCTCAACACTTACCCAATCACAGTAAAATACAAACTCTTTGAAGTTTACATAGTTCAATTCAAAAATATTTTGAATTACACCATATTGAGTCATTTCAACTTCAAAGAGGTTTTTATCTTTCATGCTCACTCGAAAGAAAGTAAGAGCCTTGAATGAAATGCCGTAACTGTTCAATTGATACTTTTTGTACTCTTGTTCCATGAACAAGGGTCCACTAGCTAGACGAGCAAGCCTTGATGTCGCATCACCCATCTTTAAGAGCTGAGAATATAGATAAATTAATTAGTTTTGTTATAAAGATTTCTTATAATGTGACATTTCATAACAACCATTTTCATTATAATTACCTCGTGTGACAACCACAGCCTAAACTCGCTGTTTAATTTTGCCATGGTTTTTTGTCTTTTATTGTTCTCACGGGCTTCATATTTTCTTCATAGATCGTGATGCACGTATTACAAAATTAATCATGTAAAAATTAAAATAATATAAAGTTAAAATAATTTAAACTTACTTTTTCCATTCTTCGACATCTTCATATGTGTCAAATAGATAATGAGCTACTTGTTTATGTTGCAAACTCGTTAATTTCACTCGTTTGCCCATCACATGACCACCCACATCGATGAACTCATCATTTCCATCCATATTGGTCGAGTCAGGCATATATTCCAGAGTGTAGATTGATGACTCCACGGTGATGTATTCCTCTACAATTGATTCATGTATCATGTATTCTTAACGTACTCTTTGAAAACTTTCATCAATATTTCAAACGATACATCCATCTATATCTAACTAGGCCACAAAAAAGTGCCTCGTCGCATAGGTGTACTAATAAGTGAATACTTATGTCAAAGAAAGATGGGGGAAAGTACTTCTCCGAAACAGACATCGCTTCGTTCACTGCCAATTTTGCAGCCACTATGTGATCTCGATTGACTACCTTCTCACATAAAAGTTAGAAGCAGGTACTAATTTGCTTAATAGCCCTCCACAAATCCTTATGGTTGGAGAAACAGTGATTAAACAATAGAGGAACTAATTTCTTGACCACATGCCAATCGTGGGACTTAAACTTATGTAAATTGTGGGTAGCGTAATTCATAATCCTTTGCGAGTTGGATGAAAAATTAGATGGAACATTCAAATTATACATTGTGTCTAAAAGCACCTTCCTTTCCTCACTCGTCAAAGTAAACGCACTTGGGGGAATTATTATCCTTCCCCTACTATCTTCTTTCAACCATAGTTGTGGTTAAATTTTCAATGCTTTAATGTCTTTCCATGCATTTTCTCCATCCTTAGAATGACTCCCCCCAAGGCATGTGCCCACAATATCTTCAGCGATGTTTTTCTCTACGTGCATCACATCCAATACATGGCGCATAGGGTTATGCTTCCAATAAGTCATATCAAATAAAATTTAACTCCTAGACCATACCTTTCTTGTCTAAGTTTCATTCCTAGTTGGGGTATTATTATGCTTGACATTATTAAATTTAGGATTATTACCGGGCATATTAGGACCACAATCAGAAGATTTACATTCAATTTCTGATCCTGAAAGTATTGTCGGTCATAGCTTATGTTTAACCCCACCCAGTAAAAAATTGGAACCTTTCTCAAATCTAAAACTATGAGAGGGGGATAAAAACCTCCTATGGAAATGGTACATATTTTTTAAGCTAGTGAGGAGACGAAGAGATTGTCTCCTCTCAATAAATAGGACACCCCAAATAACCATGTACTGCACAACCGGATAATGTTCCATAAGCTGGAAAATCATTAATTGTGCACATCAACATAGGTTTCAGCATAAACTCTTCTTTTCTAAAAGAGTCAAATGCTTGCACACCCTCTTCCCATAACTCATTTAATTCTTCCAAGCTGTAGAATCAATAGGATGGCGCATGAGGTTTTCCCCTGCTTCTGCCCTAGCATTCCAAGTCATTGCCTCCGCTATCCATGGTATTGTGAAAAAATGCTTTAATCTAGGCCCAACGGGAAAATATTTCAACACATTTTGAGGCACTTTTGAGCTTATTCCTTCCTTGCTAGTAGATTAGACATATCTTGGTTCATCGCATACCGGACACCGATCGAGATTTTCATACTCCTTTTGGTATAGTATGTAGTCATACACATATCATGAATTGATTTATACTTCATTACCAAAACTTTCAAACTATTTTTCATTGTAGGATAGCTATTTGGAAGAGTATTCTTCTTGGGTTTCAAGCCCTTCACTCAATTCAAAATTCTTGTCACGCTACTGCTAGACAAACCATATTGAATCTTCAAACTATGGAAAATGTGGTGACGATTATATTCAACACAAATTAATGAGAAAAGAACAATCACCAAAGACAATAGAGAATAAAAAATTCCAATCACACAACACAATATGTACATGGTTCAGCAAGAATGCCTACGTCCACGGTGGTGTTCCCAATATTATTTCTATATGCTCCGGAGAGTGCTTTACAGAGAATATATTGCACGCCTTTTGCCCCAGGCTTAGGCTTTTTTATATACATATTTTTCTCGGGGAGTGGGGGTGCTGGACTTTCCCACATCCACCTTCTATTCCTAGAATATCTCCTTACGAGATTTTAGGAGTAAACTAAGTCATAATCGAATTCAGTTGAGATACGAGGAGCCCAGACTTTGGGTCGTTTCTATTGGGCTACTCATCTAGGTCTGTGATGGCAAATCGAGGTACCCACACAGACAAACCATGGCATGTAAAGTTGTTTTGATATTTCTCATAGACAGAGTATAATGGTTGGCTCGGACCTGCCCCTTGATCGCATTCCTGGGTTGAAATTAGATGTCAAATCGTCTGAGCTCGACTGACCATTTGGATAGTCTATCGGACATGTCTGCTTTTCGTAGCATTGATTTAAGGGGGTGTGATGTGAGGACTACGATAGTATGAGCTTCGAAGTAGTTCTTCACTTTCCTTGAAGCTATCACTAGTGCAAAAGCGAGATTCTCTTGTGGTAGGTAACGCTACTTGGTGTACAATAAGGTATTTCTTGCGTAGTAAACAGGGTGTTGGACTCCTACTTTTTTGCACACTAGTGTAGAACTGATGGCGTGACTGGAGACGGCAAGATGCAAGTATAGGGGGCATCTTCTTGAGGTATAACGAGTAGAGGCGGTGAGCTAAGGTAAGGCTTGAGTTCCACCAATGCTTGGAAGCAATTTTGATTCCATTCTACTGTCTTTTTTCCTTTCAAGAGCTTAAAGAACAGCTTGCATTTCTCATAGGACTTTGAAATGAAATGGTTCAAAGCGGTGAGCATGCCTGTGAGCTTCTGCCCATCTCGTATCGTGCGAGGGGGCTTTATCCTATTGATTGCATAGATCTGGTCCGAGTTGGCCTCAATGCCTCTTTCGCTAACCAAATATTCGAGGAATTTTCCTGACTGAACACCGAAGGAACACTTTCTTACGTTGAGCTTCATTCGGTATTTCCTGAGGATCTCGAAGGTATTTGAGAGGTCAGAGAGATGGTCCTATTTTTGCTTGCTCTTGACGAGCATATCATCAATGTAGACTTCCATGGTAACTCCTATTTGGTCTTTGAACATTTTGGTGACCAGCCTCTGGTAGGTTACTCCCACATTCTTGAGCCCAAAGGGCATAACTTTATAGTAGTATAATCTGATAGTAGTGATGAATGATGTCTTATCTTGGTCTGGTGCATACAGGGGGATCTGATGATACTCAGAATATGCGTCCAGAAAACTCATTCTCTCATGAGCTGCTGTGGCGTCCACCAATTAGTAGATCTTCGGTAGAGGGAAACTGGACTTGGGGCAGGCCCTATTAAGTTCAATGAAGTCTATGCAGACTTTCCATTTCCCATTGTTCTTTGGAACTACTACTGGGTTGGATAGCCATTTGGGGAATTAAACTTCTCGTATGGATCCTGCATCCAACAGCTTTTCAACTTCTTTTTCTATGGCCTTAGCCTTCTCGGGCGTAGTTCACCGTGCTTTCGGCGCGATAGGCCTAAAGGTGGGGTTGACGTGCAACCGATGGCAAACCACACTCGGATCAATGCCAGGCAGCTCGTATGGTTCCCACGCGAAAACGTCTAGCTTACTCCTTAGTAGTATCGTCAATTATTTCTTCTCTTGATCTGTAAGAGAAGTCCCGATCAAGAAACTCCTATCTTTCTTGCTTCCACCGGCTGGTATCTCCTCCAGGTTTTCAATGACCCGCTCATAGGGGAGGAGCCTGGTCTCCTCCACTCCGGGCCTTTCATATCATAATTTCTATTTTGAAGGTATCAAACCTTCTTTCTCCTCGACTTTCTCTTTGGCCTTCTAGGTACTCTTCTTTGGTTTTGGACGGATGGCTTCTATGAAGCACCTTCTCGCCATCGCCTGATCTATGTGAATCTACATTAATCCTCGCTCAGTCACGTACTTGAGTTTCTGATGGTAGGTCGAGGGGACTGCCTTTATTGCATGTAGTCACCCTCTGTCGAGGATAGATTGATATGGCGAGTCGATGTCGAACACTAGAAACTCAATCATCTTAGAGACACTTCCCGCCCTTACGGGCAGTACGATCTTCCCCAGTGGAATAGTCACTTATTCGGTGAAGTCAACTAGAGGGACAGTGGCTTCCTTCAGGTCGATAACTCTTAGCTTCAACTTTTTGAATAGGTCGAGATACATTACCTCGGATGAGCTTCCCTGGTAGACGAGCAACTTGTTGACGTCATAGTTGGCTATCCTGAGCGTAATGATCAAGGCGTCATGATGTGGGGTTCTTACCCCCACCAGATATTCATCTGTAAACACGATGTGTTTACTGTAGTCGACGTCATCTGCTTGCTGATGCTTTCCTGATGGCGTCTTCCCTGGATCGATCTGAAAAGCTTGCATTACTTCTGTAAACTTTTGTACTTCCATTCGGGCTGAATTCCCTTGAATATTCTTCATATCGGATGCCCCATGAATTACTATAGATTCATATCCAGCATCATCCTCGAGTACATTATCGGGCCTCGTGTCTTCATTGGCAGAGAGTTTCTCTGCCTTCTTCACCATAAACTCGTTCAGGTGCCCTGTCTGGGCCAGTTCTTCCAGGTGAGACTTAAGAGCCTTGCAATGCTCAGTCTTATGTCCTCCCTCCTTATGAAAAGCGCATCTCAGCGCGTTATTTCTCTTTAATGGATCTCTTCCCATCTTTCTGGGCCACTTAACAAATGGCTCATCTTTAATCTTCGCAAGGATCTTGTAGATTGGTTCTTTGAAGACAGTGTTCACTGCCTGAAAAGCTTTTGAATCATCGTTCTTGCCTCCATTCTTGGATCCATTCTTGCCTCTTTTCTTCTGGTTTTCAATCTTTTCATTTCCCTTGGTAGCGAGCTTAGTTCAACCATTTTTCCATGTACTGAGGAGGGTCACATCCTCCACTTTGGCATATTTCTCGATGCGAGCCATCAGGTTATCTATGGTTATGGCCTCCTTCTTTGTCAAGGATTGGTGAAGAAGGCAAGATTTGGGTAGGACGATCATGAAAGCGGCCACTACTACCTATTTTGAGCAATCCTCAACATCATTGAACAACTCCCAGTACCTTTTTGCGTAGTCTCGGAGGCTCTCCTACGGCGTCTTCTTTATTATTATCAAAGCATTCATCCACTTTGGATGGGAGCTGATAGTAATGAAGCGAGCCATGAAGATCTCGGCCAGGGACTCGAAGCTCCTAATGGACCTATCAGGGAGCCTCTCGAACCACTTTTGGGCGACATCGTGTAGGCTAAAGGGGAAAATCTAACACTTTAGTGCATCACGGTGGTTTTAGAGGGTCATGGCTTACTGGTACTGCCTAACGTGGTCGATAGGGTTAGTCTTCCCATCATAGATCTTAAATCTGGGAATAGCAAACTTCTTGGGGGCTTCTTCTTCTTCTATCTCCCTTGAGAAAGGGAATTTCATCTGGGTCTTGAGAGCTCGTCTAGCAAGCTCCCTGGTTGATCTAGTACCTCGATGAGCTGGGTGCTGGTCCATTTCCCTTCGGACCAAATTCCATATATCCTCATCACCTCGAGCTAGGCTCCTGTAATGGCGAACTGGTTGCTATTGTTCAAGAAAGTTGTCATCTGACTCGTGCTCCTCAAATCTCTGGGATCCGCTTCTTGGGCTCCTTCCTCGGCTGCAAGACTTGCTCGCCTGAGGGCTAGGAGTGCAATAGGGGCATTGCATAGTGCTACGATGGATTTCTTTCTCCATCCTCTCTAATTTCCTTTTGAGGTGAACATTCGCAACCTCTTTCTTGCAAGCGGCCTCCTTTTGCTCTTGGAGCCTTGCCTCATAGGTGTCAATCAATTTGGAGAATTGTGTGGACCTTCACGGTCCCTAGCTCTCCTCTGAGGCTGGACTCTCCAGGCGATCCCTCTAATCTGAATGCCAAACTTCAAATCTGATCCTGCGAGGGGCATGCTGTTCTTCGATAACCCCTGCCTGAGGGGTGTTGCTACTGTGACCGGACATTCTAGCTTCTTGGCCGGTGAGGGATTTTTCAAGGGAAATAAACTGTTCCCACAGACGGCGACAATTGTGGTGACGATTATATTCAACACAAATTAATGAGAAAAGCGCAATCACCAAAGACAATAGAGAATAAAAAATACCGATCACACAACACAATATGTACGTGGTTCAGCAAAAATGCCTACGTCCATGGTGGTGTTCTCAATATTATTTCTATATGCTCCGGAGAGTGCTTTATAGAGAATATATTGCATGCCTTTTGCCCCAGGCTTAGGGTTTGTTATATACATATTTTTCTCGGGAAGTGGGGGTGCTAGACTTTCCCACGTCCACCTTCTACTCCTAGAATATCTCCTTATGAGATTTTAGGAGTAGAATAAGTCATAACCAAATTCAGTTGAGATGCGAGGAGCCCAGACTTTGAGCTATTTCTATTGGGCTACTCGTCTGGGCTTGTGATGGCAAATCGAGGTACCCACACAAACCAACCATGGCATGTAAAGTTGTTTGATCTTTCTCATAGCCAGAGTATAATGGTTGGCTCGCCTTAAATTTTAAACTTTGATAGTCATCATCAAGGTTTATCTCGATATCTACATAAGCACCTGAACCTTGTACATCGTCAGTGACCTAATTCTCTTCCACTTCATAAACTCCATACGCGTCATCAACTAAATCCACCAGCATATTATGATCTACATTATCATTCTCCCCTTGTACATTTATCCTACTTATTGAAGGTTGTTGTGAAGGTTGCCCGGGGACAAAAGGAACTTTTGGTTCCCCGTAAAAAACCCAACTTCGATAACTATCTTGCATGCCCCATCTTAGAAAATGTAGTTCAACTATTTTCCCCTCAAACACTTTAACATTCTTACACCTAGCACACGGACATGGAAACTCTTCATCGTTATGATATCTCTTTGTTTATTTCAAAAATTCATTAGCACCTCTGCAAAACACATCCCCTAATCTATTTGTCTCACCCATCCACTCTTTGTATTTAGGTTATCCAATCACACCTACTAAAAATAATCACCTATTATGGGTAAGAAACGTATATTCGTGAATGAGAATAAACAATCACCTATTAAGTGTGAATATTTAGTTCCAATTAGTATAAATAATCACCTATTGAATGGGTATGCATAAGAACTAGAAGGCTAGTTTCTATGTGTAAATTTATTCGTTCATTCAAGCTCAATTTTAATTTTAAATTGAAATTAGAATTCAATTTATAATATTAATTCCTATTTCCTCCATCTACTCTAAAGGGTGAGTGGTCCTATCCCATTCGAGACCGCATATTTTTGTAATATACTTAACAGCACATGTACATTGCTCCAATTTGAGGAAAATTCGACAGCATATCCCCATAGTTCTCCAAGTACACCACATATATTCGCAAGTCTTTGTGTTATTCCAATTTATCAAATAACACTTAACATCGCATCATCTAGTGTGTACCGAGAGAACATTTAGATACAAATTCAGAACTTCCCCCAACAGCAACAAGTTTAAGCCACTAAGAATATTATTATACAGAAACTATGCAGTCACAAACTGTCCAAACGAGACAATTCGAGAGATCTCACTACAGGGGTAATGTCTCTCGAACGGGTCTAAGGGATATTGAATGTATACGCATAAGAACTAGAAGTCTAGTTTCTACGCACACTATATGTAATTTAATGTATGTTTCATTTAATTATGTCATATCACAATTCGAGATATTTCATTTAATTATGTAATTTAACGTATGTTTCATTTAATTTAAATTACGTATAAAAACTAAAACTTATACCAATTTATAATAATATCAATACCAATTCAATTTCAATTTATACCAATATCAATACCAATTAGAATTCAATTTCAGTTTAGATAAACGGATCCTATAGAATTACAATGTTTAGAGCATTTCATATGTTTTAGTCCATTTCATAAGGAGCTAAGGGGATGGTAACGCTATTTGGGTAAAGTATAAAGTCCACAAACAACATTCACACTATTTTTGAAATCATACACGCACATGTGGCATTCCATATATTGATCCCTAAATAGAAAGCAACACACTAATTTCTCTTACACCAAAACGAAACACAGATTGATTCTTTCACATCCCCAAATTGATCCCCAAACCTCCCCCCATCACTCCCCATTCCCCCCCCCCCACTCACCCCCATGTCCCACCACTATCACGGACCTGTCAAGGTCTTTGACCACGACAACTTTCTAAAGTTGTCACAGTCATTGACAGTGACAAGTCCGTGACAACTTTACTTGTCACGATAAATGACTGTGATAAGAAATGTGTGTTTTTTGTCATGGTCAATGACCGTGACAAATCTGTCTTGCCCAAAGGTTAAAATTTGGCATTTTTGGTGTAGTGTTAGTCCACACTACCGAAGTTCCGAGGGATCCTATTCCTTGAATGTCGCATCATATTTTCTAAAACCGCATCGCAGAAGACTACCTAGCGTGCACTCCTATGTCACTTCAACTCCTCATTGCCACACGTAACACGCTTACTACCAATGACCTGCAACTCTCAACATATCTCATGAGATACAGCCTTCACTCGACAATTACCAAGGCACTCACCTATAATGATAGCATCCTATTAACTAAGGCATGAGTACACATACTCAAGTAACGACCAACACGAGTATACATTCATATCGAGTTATCAGATACTTACATCATAACACTACCCCAAGGTTCAAGTTCGCCTAATCACGTCATCATTATTAGCCATCCTTAAGTACCTGACCACGGAACCTAATGCGTCCTCTAGTCGCCTAATCTTCACAATTGACTTTACACAATTCACATCTCTAACTTCATGGACGTCATTGTCCTCTCATATCATCATGAGTTAGCATAATGGCCACTTCAAACTAGTGAACGCGGTGCCGCCACTAAAGGCTTATGAAAGCACTCGCAATTTACAAACATGTCGACATCAGAAGTGCTGAGAACTATTACTGGCACTGTCTTAGACACTTGCTACATTGCAATAAATTACCTGAAGTGCGAACCTCCTTGATTCTATCATTGAGAACACGAATGAAAAGTGTCACCTGTTTAGCATGATCGTCCAAAACCAACACCGACGTAGAAAGATCCACTACTGACCTCATAACATTACTCCCGAGAGGAACCTTAAACTTAGAGCTTTGATACAATTTGTAACGCCATGGCCCAAACTTATGGGTTACCTGCGGTCAATCCAATCTAATCAAAATTTTAGGTGTGATGTGCAATGAGATAACCTAAATAATATTGCTAGTCTAGTTTTATTTAATTAACATTTCACTTGTTTAGCATGAGATTATGATTTAAAGATTACTATGTGAGGACCCGTGGGAAGCGTCCCCGGAGTCCAAGTATACAGAGCTACTAATGTGAAGTATAAAGAATGATTTTACCAGTGCAACGCTAAAACATACGGAACCACATATAAGCTTTCTTAAAAAGGAAGAGGGAATGAGCCAAATGACAGTGAGAAATACACCAATGCAATTTAAATCGAATGTCAAAAAAGAGACATTAACACGTTATACGTACGTGCACATGCAATTACCTCATATGTATACATATACATACATTAATACATGAGACCATTTTTATTCCAAAAACGTTACTTATTCTGATTAAGTCACATTAATCCTATGAATAAACTCTTTTTGCTTAACTTACCAAATTTCCCAATTTAACGCACCTAGTTAAATTATTAAACAAAATACCATCTGTCCAGGGGTAATACTTCTTTTATCGAAATCACCCATTTACCCATACCGAACATACATTGACATTTTCTTTGAAAATAACCATCCACAACACGCACAGTTCGTGTTAGAAGATACTTGCTTTTGTTAAAAATCTTTTGAAAACACACACTTGTGTTATTTATGGGGTAAATCCTTCTTAGATTACTTTATTACCCATTTAATCACTTCACTTTACCATTCATTTCACTTTATGTGGACATTATCCAATTTCTCATATTACTTGCTCACATTATCTATAAACCGGAACATTTATCAGTTTCATTCAAGTTAGGTTGTCTTTTCTTACATTCACCACACAATAAATTTCTTAACATGTTCTACTTTTCTCATTATCTTTTCTCGAAATCATTCGAGTAACCGCATACTATAACGGGATCCACACCACCGACTATGCTACCATATACTCTGGCCAGTGTTTTGGGTCATTCACCCTAGGTCTTCGGGACCTTCTGAATTATTTCCATGTCCCACCCGAGTCCATATTAATGTGTTTTCACATTTTTCAAATGTTCACATTATTTCACTTTTACCAACCAAAGCCAAAACTCGAGAATTTCACTCCACCTTGTGTTACACTTTGAAAATCAAAATTTATTGTCCTTTACACACTTGCATTAGTTTTAACCCCAAAACCACTTATGTTTAGTACCATTTTGTGTGACACCTTTTCCAACATTTTTATTTCACTAAAATGTTCCACTTTACGTAAAATTATCATTTTACACATTTGTTTCCAAACTAGTCTTTTCCTTCATTTTCACAAGTGTTATTTTTCAAAAATATTATTAAGTTACACACACTAACTTCTTAATGTTTTTAAATCATTAACACTTATTTAACACTTTAGAGTAACATATTTTCCAAGTTGAAAATCTCTATATTTTATTACTTTCTTTATCAATGAAATCAGTTGGCCTTTTTAAGACTACTTTATAAGGAAAGTACTATTTTCCCTTTTCATCACATATGGTCTTGAAAACGTATGCTTATCACATTTTGCACACTAATTAACACACTACGAGGGCTTTAATTTATATTTTCTTTATTTCATTTTAAAACTCATTAAAACCTTCCATAAACTTGTTTATATGCTCATCATGAGAACACTACAAGTTTGTACACATGGAAAGAGAGGTTTTAAGCCCAAAAATTTAAGATAATGAGCATAACACGTGATTTATTCAAGAGATTTCGTAATACTTATAAAAATGATTTCATAATGAGCATAAAATATTTATTCAAGATAATGAGCATAACACGTGATTTATTCAAAACTCTTAAAATTATTTGTAAAACATTTTACACAAATTCATAAAAAATAACCCTCTTAAATCAAATATGCATTATACTCTTACAAACTCTAACTACAAGACCAATACTATGAAAAAATAGAGTTTTTAAGTTAAAGAGTAGAGTTTCCCAACTCAAAGAATCTCCAACAATGGTAGGATGAATGTAGAAGAAGATGGCAACCTCCCACCACCTAAGGTGGCCATAAATAGATTGCCTAGATCCACTAAGTTTTATCTTTAAAAGCTCTATGAAAACCCCCCATCTGGCTCCCTTCTTTTTCTACTTCTTCTCCAAAACTCCCCAACAACATCTTCATGAAATCCCATCTTATCCAGATGTGTGGTTTTTATGGGTTTTATAAGCTTAAATATGGTGGAAAAGGGTTAGACTATGATGGTTTTGTGTGGAGGGATGGTTGTGCTAAGGTGATGTATAGTGGTTGGTGGAGAAGAATCTCTAAGATCTATAAAGAGAGAGAGAGAGAGAGGAAAAATATGATTAGGGATGCCCCAAATGGCCTAAAAAGCCATTTATATAGTTTGTAGAGGGGGCTTGAAGTTAATCCTGAGATTAGGTATAATTCCCCTACTTACAACAGTATCTGGGGTTAAGGCAGCGTGGCAACTCAGCAAGGCAGCTCAAGCGTGGCATATCAGTGAGGCAGCTTAGCGTGGCAACTCATATTTTAGCTTGTTGTGTTACTTAGCCATATTATACCTTTTTTTTGTACTAACTATGAGCTATAACGATTGTAATGATGTGACGAGAATAATGATTATATGTGAGGTCGAACGTTACTCACGAGAGACCAGGCTTGCCAGGGTCTATGAGAGCTTTCATGCTCTATCGAACGACCTCGCCATGGGAACATTGGAGGGACCTGGTTTGGAGGATTGAGAAGTGAGGTACCGTTAGGGATTATCCTGACCATCTTAGATACACATGGTAAAACACCGAAGGACCCTGCCCGTGGAACCTCGGAGGGGGAGCAGCCTTGAGTTCCATCGGGAGTTGAGTTGTTAGCCAAATAACCCTCCACTTAATGTCACATCCACTTTACCTGATATCACTAACCAGTTAGGCAATGTCAGACCTGCACTTAAGTAAACCACTATGGTATTTGGGGTTGTCAAATAGTTGGTGATCCACCTCGGTGACAATATCCCCCTAACACATAGTGGTTAGGCAAAAGGCATGTCTTAGCATTTAATGTTTATAATGTGGAGACAACTGGTGCGTCAGGTATTTAATGTTTGTGAAATAAAGTATGAGGGATGTCTTTCACAGGCATTAATGGTGGAGTTGCCTCAGGGATGGTTTGAGAGGCTATTTAAGGACCCCAACCACCTTTGAGGAGTGGATGATCTTTTGAGAGTTTAGAAGTTATTACTAGAGATAATATACATCAGACAGAGTTATTATAAACCAGAGAGTTTACTCACCCACCATTGTCATTTATTAGAAAGATTTTAATACTTAACAGAGATTCTTGAGGGTGGTTGGTGTGTTTGGCTGCCTGCTAAGGTGTATCTAGGATGCCTACTTCTCTCTCCCTCTAGCTAAGTTACTTTTAAGTTCATTACTACCTTCTGAGTAATACACGAGAGATTTGTGAGTCCAAACTAAGTTTATCTTCATTAAGTCGTGTTTGCATGTCTTGTGGTTAAGCAATAGTGTTGCTATTTAACTTATCATTACTGTACTCAAAAGTGGTTATGCCTCCATCTTATCTAAACTACCCTCTTACATACTTCATAAACCATAAGGGTTAAATCCTAAAAATTCCCCTAAACTGAACCCCTTAATTGATTGGTCCATAAAACCTTTAACCCCTATTTTGATCTGAATTTATGGGAGCTCGACAAATCATCCAATCTGACGATCCACATCGTGATAGCACATTAAAATGTTTAAAATTTCAAAATTTATTCTAGTCATTCGAATGACTTGGATGTCGTTGGAATGAGATCCCCTCTCATTCAAACGAGAGTTCTAATGAGACACAAATGAGGGAAAATCGTAGGTTTCAAAGGGTCGAAGGAATCCACTTAATTCGAACGGGAAACTACCCCTTGTTCGAATAAGGATGCACCATGTTCAAACAATGGCACTCCAATGAGATTCTAGAGGAAGATGGAAATCATTCATGCCTTTGTCGTTAGAAGGTAGTTCGAACCTCGTTCAAACGATATTCCCTTTCTCATTGAATGATAATGATCTTTATTCAAACGACGACCAAAAATTTTGATATCAATTGAATCCTTAAAAATTCAGTTTAATCATACTCGGGCCACAATATTACCTCAACTTTACCCAAGATCCATCTCACAAGGTCTAAATCCCAAATGAGTTATACCAAGTTACCAAGTCACACAAGTACGATCAAAATCATGGGGGAGGGTGTTACATAGCATGTGGCCTTGCTCCCCACATAAGAAACATAACCCAGTAAATTCTACCTACTTCTGGCCCTACTGGACCTAACGAGACTACCCCCTATCTCTGGTCCTGATAACCCCATCCATGATAGCCCTCGATCTAGTTCCCTTGGCCCTACTAGCCCTGGTGGCCCTGCTTGAAATTGCCGTTACTCGACCTGGATCTCTTAATTAAGTCCCCTCAATGGTAACTCTCCTCCTTCTACCTACCCTAATGTGATAGAGCCCCGCTGGCATTGTTACACCAGTCTTGCCCTATTGGCTCGACTCTCATGTCC